>PVKS010011264.1:0-57319 GCA_004027875.1 Aplodontia rufa
ATTCTTGGTTTTTTGTTGTTCCAAATGAATTTGAGAATTGCTTTTTCTATGTCTTTAAAGAACGACATAGGTATCTTTATAGGGATAGCATTAAATCTATATAAAGCTTTTGGTAGAATGGCCATTTTTATTATATTAATTCTGCCTATCCAGGAGCAAGGGATATCTTTCCATCTTCTTAGGTCATCTTGGATTTCGTAGAATCGGTATTTCTAAGGACCATCACCTGATCACCTGCCTTGGAAGGAAGCAACGTGCCTGTATGATCCTCCAAGTACACACGGACACACTGAGTTGTGCAAAGTGTGCATTGTGCAACTACAGGGTACACCCATCCAGGCTTCTCAGATTTGCGTGGATATCAGTAAGTTATGGTTTGTTTTGTATTGTTTTTGCTTTTGTTTTAAGAGAGAGGAACACAGAGAGAGAGAGAGAGAGAGAGAGAGAATCAATTTTTATTTAATGTTTTTATGTGGCTTTCGTTGGTCAGTTAATTGTGTACCTGGTGCTGGGGTTCGAACCTGCATCCTTGCAGGCAAGCGCTGTAACCGCCAAGCCACTGCTACAGCCCAAAGTAAGATGTTTTGAGCCATAGGTGTTTCTATCTAAATAACCACTTGGGTAGGTGGCAGAACTGTCAGCAGCTAACTAACATTTAAGTTCTCTGAACTATTTCCGTTATACGCATGCTCATTTTTATGAATACTGATGTAATGGGAATCTCTAACTCACTGAACAAAAAAAATTTTTCCCTATGGGCATTGATTATACATCCAAACTGAGACTATTCTCATCACATTAGAAGGCCTAGATAAATATAAGTCATTATGTCCTCAATCCCCACCGCCAAAACTTTTAAACTAGCTTAGGAAGAAAGACAAAAGCATATAAATCCATTACACAATATTTAAATGCTAACCCACATAACCCTGACTTTAAATACAACTGGAGTTTTGAGGCATTAAATAAGATTTCATCTGGTGCATGAAGGACACAGAATATTTGGATGGACTCGAGGAAAGCAGCTGAAGGGAATGCATGGTGCTATCAGTCTTTGTCCTTTGCTTCCAGGGAAAAGCGCCTCCATTCTTGCACCTTGCTGATGGAGCCCAGCAGCTGCACCTGTGTTAGAGCACAGAGGGCAGCACCAGCTAAGAAAGGGTCGTGAACCTGCTTATCATACTCCCAACTGCTCCTGTTCCTTGCAACACAACAAGATCCGCTGTATCATTCCCCAAGTTCTTTTTGGATAGAGAAAATCCTTCTACAATTACATTGCAAATGGTTAAGAACTTAGGCAAGGGGCTGGGCCAGTGGCTTGGTGGTTACAGCACTTGTGTGGTATGCATAAGATGCAGGTTGAGCCCCAGCACCATGTACACAACTAAGTGTCGGAGCAATGAAGACCATGTGAAAAACTAAATAAAAATTGATTCTCTCCTTCTCTCTCTCTCACTGTCCTTCTCTCCTTAAAAAAAAAAAAAAGAAAAAAAAGGAGGCAAATCAGGAATTCTCAAAATGGTTCCTAATGAGCAACATGGGCTCATTTGTTAGAAGTGCAAGTCCTTGGATCTTACCCCTATCTAGTGACTCAGAAACTCTGAGGACAGAGCCCAGCAATCTGTGACGTAACAAACTCTCCAGGACACACTAAGGTCTAAGAACCACTGGGCTCATCCTGCCTTTATTTGTGCTCTCATCATTTCCTTGCCTTAAGCAGCTGCTTTGTCTTGCTAAATCTCCAAAGTGTGTAACAATGGTAGCCACCCCGTAAGGTTATTGCAAAGAATAAATGAATTAATGAATATAAAACCTCTAACCTAATCCTTGGCAATTAGTAAGCACTCAATAAATTATCACTTGATAAGACTTCCCTTTACTTTCAAATCAGTTTTATGCCTTACATGATGGGAAATCTTTTTTTCTTTGCTCCTTCTCATCCACTTCACCACATCACCTTATATGGCAGCAACTATGCCACTCTTTGTCCTACTAGTCTTCTTTTTAATAGCACAAGATTTACCATTGTAACCATTTTAAGTGTTCAGTTCAATGGCATCGAGTTCAAATTGCTGTGCGATCTATCTCCAGAACATTTCTCATCTTCTCAAACCAAAACCCCGTACCCATTAAGCCATAATTCCTCATTCTACTCCTCCTTCCATCCTTGGAAATCAGCAAGCTGCTTCCTGACTCTATGGATTTAACTGCTCTATGTATCTTGTAAAAGTGAAATTATGGAGTATTTTTTCTTTTGTGATTGGCTTATTTCACTTAGCATAATGTCCTCAAGATTTATCCAAGTTCTGGCATAGTTCAGAATTTTCTTCCTTTCTAGGGATTATTAAAATTCCATGCTACGTATGGATAACATTTTGTTTCTTATGTGTTGATGGGCACTTGGAATGCTCATACCTTTTTGTTCTTGTGAATAGTACTGCTTACAAACAGGAGCGTACAAATATCTCTTTGAGTCCCTGCCTACAATTCCTCTAGATTCACACTCAGGAACGGATTTCTGGTGTTCTAAGAGCCCAGATAGAGAAGCCTCGCTCTCCTGTCTCTTCTGTCAAGCCGGCTTGGCTCTACCTACCCTAGCAGCACATGCCCTTCTGAAAGCCCAGGGAATATTCTAGGGTTGCTCTGCATTCTTTCAGAATTTGAAACTGAGTAAAAGGCCAGTTTGCCTTTAAAATGCATTTCTGCTTCTCCTTCTCTGGATCCCATGTCATCATAATAGATGACTTTCCTGCACCATCCTCAAATACAAGGTACTCAAAGAGAAAACTTCATTTATTTTTTTCCATTCCACGGTGACAGGGACCTGAGAATAAAGAAGGATTATAGAGTGGACTGTCTGCTCTGATAACTTAGTTGTCTCTCAGTTGTTTCCAACCAAGCACACAGTATCATTAACTTGGACACTGCTCATCACTTTGGCTTCAGGCTTAATCTATTTTGACTAGGAATATTGTCTCAGGAAACACTACAATTTCCTGAAGAGACTGCAAATCAGCAGTCTTGCCTGAAATCATACGTGGCCATTATCCTTCCTCTGCCTGAAAGATGTACAGAGACAGTATGTCATTGTGAGCTGGGAGGTGTGTGTGTGTGTGTGCGCACGCATGCGTGTGTCTTCTGGCTAAGCTATAAGGCAAGTCAATTAAATATTTACCATTTAACAATTCCCTGATGTGTCTTATAGAAATTAAGAAAACACAAAGATAATAGACGTAAACTAGCAGTTGGAAAATTTAAACTTTAAAAATTTTAGATTTTATCAAATCTAATGGTGAAACAATAGACAACGTGCTCAGGAGCTGCACAAAACCACCCTGAACTGAAAGATTTAATGCGAATCACTCCTGTGAGGCCCATGAGGAATGGGCACTAGACATTTTTTCCTACAAGATTTTCCTTTGAGCTTTGTCAAAAGTAAGCAAATGCAACCCCTCTAGGAGGCAGTGTTGTGTAACGGAGTTGGGAAGTGGATTCAGATTGGCTTGGTTGCTATGAAGTCTCCACCTCTTACTAGCTCTACGACCTTGAGACAATTACTTATATATTTCATATCTCAGTTTCTTCACCTGAAAAGTAAAGATAATAACAGCACCTTCAAGGTATTTCCTGCGATTAGTACCTGGAAAAAGCCAATTACATGCAACAAAAATGTCATCGGATTTAAAAAAAAAAGCATTATTGAGACATTTTCTTGAAAAATGAACTAAGAATTGTACAAATTATTAAATAACCTTACAGTTACCCAAATTTAAAGTTTTAACCATATTATTATTCTCAGGATTAAAAACACAACAACAAATCAATTAATAAAAAGGTATTTGTTAAAAGTTTCGAACAAGATTGTATGATCAGCACTGTAAGATTCTTCACTTTATTTTCAACTTCTTATTTTAATAGGATTTGCATTTTGAAAAATTATTCTAAGGCTTAATCGAGTTTGCAAGCACCTCTCCTGTTCCTTCAATGTCAAACCCTTCTTTTGGCAGCACTGGTCATTGTTTCTACTGTTTGTTTCCTATTAACTAACAGGTTGAATCAAGTCCGATCTTCATTTGTCAACGGCTTTGTAAGTAATACTAATAGCTGTCCTGTATCATATTCATCAACTTCATGAAATCCTAAATGTTTGGCAAATTGCGCCTTCCCCCTTTGCAATCCATCTGTTTTATATTTTCATTCTACTGTCTCATGTTGTCAAAATCTGACAATGAGGCTGAGACCAATGAAATGACAGCCTTGCTGGCCAGGAAGCTAGAGTAAAACATTAGGAAATACTTGAATGCAGACTGATTTGAAATGAATGACCAGCTCATTCATGCAATTTTTGCTGCTGACACTTCTTAACTGCAGAGGCTTGGAAAATGAATACTCAGAGAGCAAAGACCTCTTTCTCGTTAAATGGTTAAACCCATGTCATGTGCTCAGGTGCCTTGTGAGCAGCACGCGCTGGAGTTGTTCAGAAATCTTCCCAGCATTTACCCAAGAGGATCCACATGTTCACAAAAAGTGTTGAAGACATTCAAACACATAATAATCAATAAGAAAATATCAGTGTGTGTATACACATGTGTAAATACATGCAATCTTCTGTATCCACAGGTTTTGCAAATTTAACTCACTGCCAACTGGAATATTCTGAAACAAAAAAATAGCATTGGTACTGAACATGCATGTATATGTGTATATACTTTTCCCCTGTCATTATTATATAGTATAACAAGTTACATTGTATTAGACACGATATGTAATTTAAAGATGGCTTAGGGCATATGGAAGTATGAGTGTAGGTTATTTGCAAATGTGACACTTTTACGTAAGAGATTTTAGCATCTTTGGTTTCTGGGAACCAGTCCTCCTACCCCACCACTCAGATACTAAGGGGTGACTGTATATGCTAAGCAGAGTGTTTTCCTCCAATCCATTCCTTCTTTCCATCAATAAGAACCATAATTAGAGAATAGATGAATCTCTTTCTCACCAATCTACCCCCATTCCTTACTTCCCTTTCCCTTCTTTTGTCTTATCTTCTCTCAGTAGGGCTGGTTCCCATTTGATATGCCCTATGATCACATCCATGTGTTTTGTCTGTCTGTTGTCACTAGAACCTATGCTCCAGACAACAAGAACTTTTGTTTGTTAGTTGTGTCCCCAGCACCAAGTATAGTGGCTGGTACATGGTGGTGTTCAATAAGTATTTGTTGAATGGATGACAAATGGAAGACCCTCTCATTCTCATTCCAAGACTCAAGTACCCAAGAGCATGCGTGGAGCTTTCACGGAGAGTACAGTGTATAGAAACCTCTCTAGCTGGAGTTTTCTAAGTATTTTTGACAATGGGATCTGTTTTTCACTGGGTCCCTATTTCCACCCTTTATTTCTGAGAAGGACATTTGGGAAAACACAGATCTAGATTTTCTGTAAAGTCTTTTTGGAAACAAATAATTTATGATATGATTCTAAGGATGTGGAAGGAAGCCATGAGTGTCTAAGAAGCTTACTCAGACAGGGACAGTCTTAGGAGAAATCGAGACCACCAACACCTCATGGGAGAGGTCAGAGCTAACTGAAGGCTGAGAGGAAAGAAAGCTGAGAGACCGGATCACAGTGGGACGGAAGAACTGGGGAGAAGAGCTCAGGCTCAGTCTCCTACTGCTTGAGTTGCTGAAGCCCTGGAGAAACCAGCATCTCAGGAAACTTCAAAGTCCAAGATAAAACAGGCAGCAGCAGAGCCCTCAAAGAAAACCAGAAGATGTGAGATTCCCAAGAAGAAACAGTGTAAGTGGTTGGAGGGCCGCAGAAATTCCAAAGTTAAAAGGACGCTTTCAGAGTCACCCCAGGTCCGGAAGGCTGGGCTGCCAAGCACCTCTGGGGCAGATGAGGAGAAGCCCTCAAGGGTTTATCTAGCCAGATAAGGCAGTGAGGCCACAGCGTGTGGCCCCTGACGGAGCAGGGTTCTGTGTTGCTGATAAGAGACCTATTTCTGTGCCTGGCACTTCTGCCTGTACTTCCAGGCAGGCTGTCCGGAGTCTCCGTAGCCTAGGACCTCTGGGGGTCCACTACGGAAGTTTCTCCTACATGAACTTGAAAAATTCTCCTCTTGCTACCTAACTTCTCCTTTGTCCTCCGTGACTGCCACAATACTGCTTTGTAGAACGGCCTTCTATAGACTCGAAGCTTTTATTAGGGATTAACATTTTTATAGCTGTATTGAGGTATAATTTGTATGTGGTAAAATTCACCAGTTTGAATTTGTGCATGAATTTTAGCGTAGGTATTCATGCAGCAACCACCACAGTCCCATCAGCCCCCAATTTTTCCTGAGCCCTTTGCAATCCTGTGCCATCCCTAGCCCCAGCTCAAGGAAGTTCCTGGTGTCCTTTTGATCCCTGTGGTTTTGCCTATTTAGAATCTTCACAAAAATTTTTTATGTAAAGGGACTAATACAGTTCTGTTTGAGGTGGGTTTTTTTCCGACTTCTTTTGCTTACTATGGTGTTTTTCAGATTGATCTGTAATGTCACCTCTGTGCTCCGTTTCTTCTAGTTGTTAATATTCCACTGTTCATAGCCTTTCTACCTCTGCACCAGCTGATGGGCATTTGGATTTTTTCTAGTTGGTACCATTATGAAATATTGACACTATGATATTCATGTCAATCTTTTGGTAGACATGTACTTTCATTTCTCTTGGGCCATACCTAGGAGTAGAATTTCTAGGTCCTATGGTAAATGCATGCTTAACATTTCAAGAGACTTCATTTTTCAAAATGACCGTGAGTTTTTGCATTCCCACCAGCAACGTAGAAATTTCTACTTGCCCACAGCCTCATCGACACTTGCTATCATCAGTGTTTTGAATCTTAGCTATTCTCATGTGCATGCTATGTTTTCTACTAAGGTTTTAAGTTGCATTTCTCTCATTTCCAAAAACCCTGAGCATCTTCGCATCTATTTTATTTTTTAACCATTTGTGCATTTTCCCTTGTGCAATGTCTATTAAAATATTTTCTTCACTTTATTACTGGATTGTTTTCTTATTATTGCATTGGAAGAGAAATTTATGTTATCTGGATGAAAATTGTTTGTCAGCTATATGCCTTATAATTTTTTTATTTTTTAATTAATCAATGAATTTTTGTGGTGCTAGAAATTGAACCCAGGGCCTCATGACTGCTAGGCAAGTGCTCTGTCACTGAGCTACATCCCCAGCACACACAAATATTTTCTCTTAATTAGTGGTTTACCTTTTCATTTTTCTAATTATGTTTTTTGACAAGGTAATATTTATTTTACTTATTTTTGGTACTAGGGATCAAACCCAGAGGTGCTCAGCTACTACCATTGAGTCACATCCTCAGCTCCTCTCCCCACCCCCTTTTTTTTGGTATATATTATTTTGAGATAGGGTCTAGCTAAGTTGTCTACGGCCTCTCCAAGTTGCTGAGGTTGCCTTTGAACTTGCAATCCTCTTGCCTCGGCCTCCTTAGCTGCTGGGATCAGAGGCATGTGCCACCAATACTTTTAATCTTTATCAAGTCTTATTAAAAGTTTTTTTTCATGGGGTTCATCCTTTTTCTTAATTATTCCCCATGAAAAATTTAACCTAATCCAAAGTCACAAAGATTTTCTCCTGAATTTTATTCTAGAAAATTTATGATAGTAGTCTGTTCTGAGTTGAAATTTGTTTATGTTGTAGGAAAAGCTGAAGGTTCTTAATATAGGTATCTAATTAGCCCCAGCCTAATTTATTAAAGGCTGTCCTTTTATAACTTGTTTATCCAAACATAATTGACCATGTAAATGTGGATCTATTTCTGAACTCTCAACTCTGATGCTTTCATCCGTACATCAATCCTTATGCTACTACTATACTCTCTCAATCTTTGTAGCTTTTTTAGGTAAGTCCTAAAATCAGATTGTATAAGTTCTTTAACTTTGTTCTTCATTTCAAAAATCATTCCAGATTCTTCGCATATGCTGCATTTTAAATCATGCTTTAATGTCTGGAAGGTTAGCATGTATAATCCCATACCAATTTTATAGACAAAGAAACTACAGACTCATAGACAAATGTGTCTGACTTCATATCACAAGGTTGGGTTCCTGTCTCTTTGTGGTCACATCTCATTTTCCTACTGAAATGTCAGCTCCATGAGAGCAGGGACTACGTATGTTTTCTTCACCTCTAAATCCAAAGTAAAATTGTGCTCATAGTCGGCTTTCAGCAAATGTCCACAGGACACAAGAAGGAACAAGACCCAAGAGAAACTCAGTAACTTATCTCTGGTACCAAGTCAAGAGCAGAACTGTATCTCAAACCAGTTTCCAAACTCTTTGTTAATACTTTTTCAACATAAAATCTGAGCGCAGGAGACAGAGAAGAAAGGAAGGAATGGAGGGAAAAAAAAAGCCAGTTGCAGTAGGTGGTAGCTGAGCATTGTTAGAAAGTTCCTTAAAAGACTTTTGCTTTGACACATCTCAGCCTATAGCCTGCAGCTTCCAGCCACCACACGTCCACAGGTTTATTCTTTGTTTGAAATGCTTTGTAACTTGCAGAGGGATACCCAGATGGTTCACAGATCTAAGCAGCAGGCTTCATTCCTTCCTAAGAAAACAGAGAACCAGAAAAGATTCCCAGGGCCAGCAACAGCAGACCCTGGCTCAACTGTTCTGGACCAATGATGTTTTCAATTTGGAAAGACCTCCAGGGAGCAATATTTGGTGATTGTTTTTTTCCCCTTACACACTTAATTCAGAAGGGAGCTCCATTTCAAAAACACTTAAAAATCCCTTGAGCTGTACTTCTTCTATCTAGACCTACAAAACTGGGTGTCATAAAAAATGATAACCTAATGCTAATGTGAGAAGGAAAGTAACTGGAGAACAAGATAAGGATTGTACCATTAGAGGAAGAGGTGACTCTGACTCCACAACCTCTAATTCATGTGCCATGCAATCTTCTTAAACAGTGATTATAGATATTAAATGTGCATTCAAAGGAACTGGAATTGTCATTAATTGCTATGCAATATCCAAACGACCAGATTCTCCCTTCAAGTAAATGCATGTCCCTTCCATTGAAATTAATGGGTGTCACTTGCAGGTAACTGAGAGGAGGATGTGGCTCCGTGGCTCACAAAGCACTGAGAAGACTTTGATTTACAAATAATTATTAAGGATCATTTCTACCAGAAGCAGTCCACCATAGCTGGACAAATTAAATCTTTGCTATCAACAGAGTCAAGAAACATTTATTTAGTCTAGGCTTTGTTGAGGGCAAGATACTAGGTGTTACTCAGGGAAATCCACGATTAAACATAGTCCTCTCTAGGAGGCCTAGCCAGTACCTCTTGTGTGTGGCTCATTCCCTCAATTCTTAGCCTAAATGTCACTTTCTCTGGTTGGAGTGAGGTCTACCTGGTAAGGGGCACTATCTTTATGATTACTTACTTAGTTCCTGTTTCCAGCTCTAGGAAGAGAAGAACCATGTCTGTCTTAACTTGCCAGGCTGTGTTGTGTATGTGTGATAGATGTGCGTGTGTGTGTGTGTGTGTTCACTATGTATTGAACCCAGGGGTACTTAACCACTGAGATACATCCTCAGTCCTTTTTATTTATTTTGTTTTGTTTTGTTTTGTTTTGAGACAAGGTCTAACTAAGTTCCCAGGTTGGTCTCAAATATGTGACCTTCCTGCCTCAGCCTCCTGTGTAGCTGGAATTACAGGTGTGTACTACCATGTCCAGCTACAGATGTCTTGATAAGAACACAGATTCTGGGCCTGGAGCAGTGGCTCAGTGGTTACGGCGCTTGCCCGGCATGTGCAAATACACAGGTTCAAACCCCAGCACCCACATACACAGCTGAATGTTAGAGCAAAGAAAGCCATGTGAAAAAAAGATTCTGGAGCCAGCAGCCTGTGTCCCAATCTTGGTTGTCTCTCTCATTCTGAGTGATCTCGGGCAAATCACTTGTCCTTTCTTACCTTTGGTATCTCCATCTGTAAGACAGAGATAGTAATTTTGTAGAACTTACTTATTGCACTATTCTGAGATGATTAAATGAAATCAAGCCACCAAATGGTCTGGCATGTCTTAAGCTCTCAGTAAGAATAAAACAAAACATCAGCAGCTAAATAGGGCTGATCTCTTTAACAAGTAAATAAAGGAAAGAGTTGTCATTCCCAAGCTATTAAAATAGCCAACACCGCAAAATAACTAGTCTTGAGGGCTTACTGTGAGTCTAGATGCTTTGAATACGATCAATGAATTACAGAGATACAGATCTCAAACCTGCCCCCTTAGCCTCATCGTCCTGGGCATATCCTTATTTATTAGGGATGTAGAATCATCAGATCAGTCTTTGCATTGGTGACACATGAGTGCCTGGAGCAGTTGAGTCTTGGAAGCGCATGAATGACATGACCCAAAGCAGCATAATCAAAGGACTATGTCAAAAATTTGGTTGCCGTTAAGGAAATCAAAAAGAGATTGGGGGTACCCAGGGACTAGCCACAGTGGGCCCCTGTTACCTCCAGTAGGCTTCAATGGGGAAGAGAGGCAAATGGTATTTCTGGGGTGCAGTAGGAATTACAGGCAAGGGATTCTCCGTGATGGAAGGTGCAAGAACTCTGCAGAGCAATCAGAGAAACAGCTCTTCTTCTCCTTGTTCATTTCCCGTCACTCTCTCTCAATGGCCATGCTCTGCTAGAAGCTCGAGAGTTATGGAGCCCAGATGATGTGGTCCATAGTTACCTTCTCCTGCAGCAGAAAACAGGACAGAAGGGCTGAAAATGGATCTAACTGGAAGAGCAAACACAATGACTTGGACAGAACCATTGACCATCAATCAGGTCTACTCGAAATTCAATAATTTCCTGTAGAGTGCATTAGCAACATCAGAGGGAAATGAAAACTCTAGACAGTTAAACTAAACTATACTGGCAGAACTACTGCTATGTTAAAGAAAATAAAGGCAGGGCAGGGACTGTGATTCATGCCTGCAATCCCAGCTACCCGAGGCTGACACAGAGGATCTCAAATTCAAAGCCAACCTGGGCAACTTAGTGAGACCCTGCCTCAAAACAAAAAAATAAAAAGGCCTGGGGATGTAGCTCCGTGGTGGAGTGCTTGCCTAGCTCGTGCAAGGCCCTGGCAGAGCTCATTCCCCAAGTACCCTTCCCTCAAAAAAGAAAGAGAAAGAAAAACAAAGGAAAACCTCTATTTTTTGCTACAATTAATGAAGATGCAAAAAAAGCATAAAATAGCAGCAGAGTGTCTGTTATTCCTTCTCATCTTCAGGTAAAGGTGAAGTCTTAAGCTGTCACCTCCATGCTCGCAAATGACCCAATTATAGTATTTAGTTGAATTTAAGAATCCCAGTTTGGCAAATGAATCTGGATCATCATAGCCTATGACCCCCCAGCCCCCACCCCCACCCCTCTTTCCATCTCCTGTCTAAAATCAACTGATTAAGATTGGAGCACCTTTTATTTGTTCACTGAGATGAGGATGGTTGGCTCCATCTTTGGGTAGTACTTCTCCTTATTATGGTAGAATGATGTCCATCTGCTCCTGACTTACTTCTTACCCTCTCAATAACTCCAGGCAGAAGACAGATTCAGATTCACTTTTTCTTTTTCTTTTCTTTCTTTCTTTCTCTTTTTTGTGGTGCTAGGGATTGAAGCCAGGGTTTCAAGACTTCATGCACACAAGGCAAGCACTCTACCACTGAGCCACATCCCCTACCCCACTTTTTGTCCCTTTATGATCTTTTTGTATTAAAACTGACTGTACTATTATCCGAGTGACACAGAAGACATCACTGGGTGATTTGATGTGTTCTTATTAGGAAAACCTGCTCTTTAAAGGGCAACTATGGTCAATATTGACATTTGTTGTTTGGGTGGATTTATTTCTTCCCATAATTAACTTGTTTCAAGTCATAGATGGAGGAACTACTCAAGCTGATGTTACATTATTCAGAAGATGCATAACAAATCCCCCTGCTCACAAGATACAGTAACCTAGTAGAATGAAAGAGTGGAAAGAAGAAGCCATGGACCATGGAAACAGTTTGGGGAGCTGACACTTAAGCATCAATCTCTGTTTCATGTAGTTTTTTTGTTTGTTTGTTTTTTGTTTTTGTTTTTGCTTTTTTAAGAGAGAGGGACAGAGAGAGAGAGAGAGAGAATCAATTTTATTTAGTTTTTCATGTGGTTTTCATTGTTCCAAGGCTTCATATTGTGTGGTGCTGCAGTTTGAACTCACGTATTTGCACATGCCAGGCAAGCTCTGTAACTGCTGAGCCACTGCTCCAGTCCCCACCTTTTTTTTTTTTTTTTTTTGTAGTAAGGATTGAAGCCAAGGTGCTTTCCCACTGAGCTGTATCCCCTGCCATTTTTATTTTTTTATTTTGAGATAGGGTCTCCCTGAGTTGTTTAGGGTCTCCCTAAGTTGCTGAGGCTAGCTTTGAACTTGCAATCTTGCTGTCTCAGATGCCTGAGTTGTTGGGATTACAGATGTGCAACCACCATGCCTGGCTTCATGTGGAATTTACAAATAGTATCCGTTTCACTGATCACCAAATTCTGCTTGTTATATAAAAATATAACAATGTGATGGAACACTGATCATGAAGACTAAAGACCCAAGTGAATTCTGGACCTCCGGTTTCCATTGTGTGTCTTGGGCAAGTTGTTTAACATCTCCAAGCTCTGAACCTGAGAGATCCAATCTATAAAAAGTATGAGGATAGGATCGTTAACACTAGCTATACTGAAACATTGGATAGTGAGTGTAAATATATACAGATAATGTAAGGAGAAACATGAACAAGAATGTCATTGTTCAGGAGTAACCTTGAGTCTTCATTAATTTGTACAGAAATAGAAATCATTCTCAAATGGTGTTTTGATTATCAGTAATTATATTTGCTTGCATTGTATCTCACAGTGGGCCACAACATCAGTCCTGACAGGAGGAGCTCAAGCGTAGAGCAGAAGCTCTCCAAATTTTTTTGATTGGGGGTAGCTTAGACAGGACAGAAGATCCTATGGTGGTTCAATTGCACTTTCAAACTTAAAATAACATCAATAACAACAAAGACTACAAGCAAACTTCTGAAAACATTAGTTCAATCAAGGGTAGTAGCAATTAAAAAGCATGACAAACCAGGCATAGTGGCACACATTTGGAATCCCAGCAACTCAGGAGGCTGAGACAGGAGGCAGGAAGACCCTAAGTTCAAAGCAACTTAGCAAGATCCTATCTCAAATTAAAATAAAAGAGTAAAAATAGACTGGGGATGTGGCTCATAGGTTAAATGCCCCTGGGCTCCTGGCACCAAAAAAGGAAGGAAGGAAGGAAGAAAGAAAGGAGGAAGGAAGGAAGAGGGAGTAAAGAAAGGAGGAAGGGTGGGAGGAAGGAAGGAAAAAAGGAAGGAAGGAAGGAAGGAAGGAAGGAAGGAAGGAAGGAAGGAAGGAAGGAAAAAGTATGATCAACTCCAGACAAAAATTTGTGATACACAGCTAACAGATACTTCCTGAAGATGGTGGTAAGTTCAGCCACATGTAGGGGTGGGCTAATACCAATCCGCATACTGCATGCAAGCAAGCCCTCTGTGGGACACTCAACTACCTCAACAAAAATATGTATACTGAAATGTAAACTGATAGTCCATAGTGTAGAATAGTGAAAATTAAGGAACTCTAGAATCAGAGGAACTATAGTTTAAAATTCATTCTTTCAATCTTTCAATGCTCACTAACTGGATCTTTCAGACAGTAAGTAGATGGAATATATCTTGAAAATGATCGCTACTGTAGCTCTGATATGGAATGTCCCTGAAAGGCCCTTGTATTAAAGTTTTGATCCTTAGTATGGTGCTATTGGGGGGAAGTAGAAATCTTTAAGAGGTGAGCCTCATGGCAGACTTTTGGTCTCTGGGGTCATGCCTTCAAAGGAACTGTGGGATCCCAGTCTATTAACTTTCTCTTACTTTTATGAGAAACTTCCTCCAAGAAAACTTTCTCCATCAGGCATTGCAACCATGGTATACTGTATACCCACAGACCCAAAAGCAATGGGGCCAACCCACCACGGACTGAAACCTCCAGAACCATGAGTCAAAATAAACCTTTCCTCTTTTAAGATGATTATCTCAGGTATTTTGTTGTAGCAACAGAAAGCTGACTAATACACTTGCAGTGAAATAATTATCTAATCAAGTATTTATTTAGCTCCCAGGATGTGCCTGACAAAAGCAAACTGCTTTTGAGAGGGATATAAAAATACATACAAGCCCCTGAGAAGCCTACAATCTAGTAGGTGCTCAATAAATACTGTGAGAGATCAAATATTGGAAATATATAACTAGTATCGTTAGAAAGAATAAAAATACTTTCTTAAAGTGTTGATAGTAAATGCAATCCTTCCAACACTGTAATCTCAAGATTGTTTTTATTGTGTCTAAAGTCCAATGACCTTTAATCAGTGAGGTGCATATTAGCACATACAAGAACAAGACAAATTGTGGAAATAGTGCTTTGAATCTGTGGTAATAAAACTTAAGCAAAGTCTGCGTTTCCAGGTTATTTGGCTGCAAGTGTGGATAAGTATGAACCATAATTCAAAAATGTGCTCAAGCCTCAGGTATATGTTCATTGGTTAACTAGTCAAAGTAGCTATAAAACGTTGCACTGGGAGAGTCAATTCAGGCTTTTAAATCTTCTGCACCTGCTACAAAAATAGCTGCCATAAAAGAAAATCAGATACAGTGAATAAGTCACAGCATGAAAGCTCTTGTGTGGGCAGGAGTTGGGTGGCATTTACTTTATCATGGTGAAATCTGCATTTGTACCATGGACTTCTTTCTAGAACAGCAAACTGAGGATTCTAAACCAGAGATAGCTGCAGGGCTGTTGTGAATTTTCTGGTCACCTAGCAGTACTACTAAAATGCACAGGGGTTACAGTAGGTTTTCTGATAACTTTTCTTTGTCATTACATTTTTTTTCCTATATAAGAGCGGAGGGGTAAAGCAAAACCACTTTTAGAGTAACATACAAGTTCTCTCACTTCTTTCCCCCCAAAAAATCCCAGATCTGCGCAGTTACCCTTAATACCTATGACTTCATCTCTTTTCTGAGCGCCTGAAGGGCTGGGTAGACCAGGGAGTGAGGGTGGAACGAGGTGGATCATGGTTTCTTTTTCTATCTTTCTTATTTTTTTTCTGTATCTTATGATGTGTCGACATATTGGGCGTCTTAAGCACTCAGGGAGAGCTGTTTCTAGAGATTATAACTTGCTTAGAAGCACTTCTTTCATTCCAATCCCCCAATCTGAAGCCCACACACTCTGACCATCTTCTTTCACGCTCACACAAGCCCATATTGTTTCTACTCTAAATCACCCCCAAGGTCAAGTATCAGGCAGCCAGACACTATCCCTGGAGCCCAAGCCCTCTGGAATCATTCAAACTAGCTGGTCCTAAACTGTTGGCTTTGTTCAACCTGCTTGTCCTGAAGAAGCGTGGCTCTAGCTGAAGCTTGCCCTTGTTCTTTTCTGACTCCTGCCCATCCCTGGTGTCCCTAGCTTGATGTGGCATTCCTTCTACTCTTGGAAACATAAGCAATAGATTCTTGTTTTTGTTTTTGTTTTCTTAAGAGACAGAGGGACAGCGGGAGAGAGAGAGAGAGAGAGAGAGAGAGGAAGAATCAATTATCAATTTTATTTAGTTTTTCATGTGGCTTTCGTTGCTCCAGCACTTCATTGTGTCCGTGATGCTGGG
The DNA here is from genome assembly GCA_004027875.1 of Aplodontia rufa. NCBI lineage: Eukaryota > Metazoa > Chordata > Mammalia > Rodentia > Aplodontiidae > Aplodontia > Aplodontia rufa. The sequence continues at coordinate 15,806 of PVKS010011264.1, forward strand.
GTTCGAACCTGCATCCTTGCGCATGCCAGGCAAGTGCTGTAACCACTGAGCCATGGCTCCAGCCCCTGAATTCTTCTTCAATGGCATTCACCTCACTGTCATTTCTATAAAGTTATGCAGGTATAAATGGGACAATGGGCTTTTGTGGTCATTTTTAGGAACAGGACAGTCTAGCTTCGAATCTGTCTCAGAGACAATCTATTTTCTCCAAAGCATCACAAGTAGCTGTAACACAACCCAGGAGGGGAGCCAGGCATTCTACTGCCCTGTGTTTATATTTTTATGTGACATATTGATACATGGGGAAGCACACTCTGGTGTTGACTTTCTGTAGCGACACTGAACTCCAGAAGACTTGTTTAACCACTAAAGAAAGTAAGAATCCAAATCTGTAGAGGAAATGAAAAAGGAGAGCTCTGCTCTTCCAATTCCTCATAGAGCCACCCCAATAACAATATAAGGAATGATATTTGCAGTGAGCATTGATTTGCTGAGTACCTGGAACTGTGCCCAATGCTCTATGTGCATCAGGTCCTTGAACTGTCACAGCATAGCTATAAGGTGTCATTATCATCCCATTTTAGAGAAGAGTATTTAGAGACGAAAGATATTTGTCCAAAGCCACAGTGTTAGTGACTGATGTCCTGGGACTTGACAGACCATAGCCCATGCTCTAAACCCCCACTCCATGTCATCTGCCAAATACAATGGAGCCACGTCTCTCCCATAAAGAAGAACTCAAGCGGCCAATTCTCTTTGCAAACATCACATCAGTCTGAAAACCTCAACCCCTAGTTGGCATCTCCCATTGGCTGGTAGATGGTGACATGTTCCTTTCAAACCAAAAACATTCTTGTCAGGTATTTGGAACTGAGGTCAGCTGCAGGCCAAATTATGAAATAGGTAACCCTCTTGGTTTCTGGTGATTGCTTTCCCTAAGGTTCAGAACAGTCTCTACCTCCTCAAATGACCCAGGTCACTATTCCCAACTCTATTTTTTTTTAAGAGAGAGAGAGAGAATCAATTTTATTTAGTTTTCATATGGCTCTTGTTGCTCCGAAACTTCATTATACACGTGATGCTGGGGTTTGAACCCACGTACTATCACATGCCAGGCAAGCACCTTAACCACTGAGCCACCACTCCAGCCCCCTGCCACGATCAATTCTTAACACATAAATGGTGCTTTATGATAAATAATTCAGTCACGAGGAATATTTCCCATTTCCATATGTGCAATTTGGATATACAGTAATAACACTAGCTCCCAAAGGCACCAAACAGTTAACTTTGAAACATTATAGAAACGCTTCACAGACAGGCCCTGATAAATCAGCCACTGATCTATCCTGCACTGACCCAGCATACTTACAGGATTCGAAAGATATATGGGAAGCTCTGTTAAAAGGAGAGATCAAAATAAAGAAAAATTGAGCAAGATACCTTGTAAGAGAATGCAGCCAACAGTTTTGCCAAATATTTGGAGCTTGAAAGTCATAAAATTCCGGGAAAACATTTTAAAATAAATGCAGGAGAAATGAGACAGGAAAGAAGCTCTAAGTTAAGCACCTTAGGACTAAAGTCCTCATCTCCACTTTTTGGCTCAGTGACCTTGGGTACATGAATCAGCTTCTGTGGATGTCTGTGTCCTCCTCTGCGAGAGGAGAGTTGGACCAGGTGACCCCAGGCCTCTTCCAGCTGTACCATTCTATGAGTCAATGATCTCACCATTGTTCCTCCTCTTGTTCTCTGCAGATATTGTTGCCACAATAATTAGTGTTGCCCCCAAGTAAGATCACGTAGCAAAGTCCAGTCACGCACAGGAATTCTAGGCACTGTGACTGTGAATTCTAATCCCTCTTTGGTCATGCCATCCTTGAATGACCTTGGGCAGGGCACCTAGCTTCAGCTAACAGCCTCAGATGCCTCACCAGACAAAACCTCTAGGGATTTACTAGATAATTTCCAATTCCTTACGTGCCACTAGCTGCCCTCCCAATGCCCTCACAATATTTTCCTTGGGACCTCCCATGACAGATCATAAAATCAGGCTTTTTCCCCTGAACAATTCTCAGTTGTAGTGTGTTTCAACTTCAAACACACAGCTCTCTTTCCCCTTCTTCAAATCATAACTATCTTTCAAGGAAGGGCAAATTTAAGTAAAGCTTTAATCGGCTGAAAAATTTATCAAATCTCTGTCAAACTCAAAGCTCAGAAGCAGAACTGATACTGATTGTGTAACAGAACCAGAGTTTCATTGGGCTTACACAAAAAGTGGGAAACAAATATATCAGCACATAGTTTTGGGTATCCTGAGTGTCTTTACATGTGACATATATTTTTAAAGGTATATGGTGGCTTTCTCCCTCCCCTGCCTCAACCGTCAATCTCCCAAAGTTCTCAGTGGTTACTTAGAAAGCCTGTTAGATTCCCCTTCAGCCTTGCTGTCCTCATCCAAATGAGTTCTCTGCATCCTTTTTATATTAGGGGGCACCATGTAGACAGTAGATGGGGCCTGATCTGTGCAGCTATGGAGGGAATGCGGTGAGATGCTTCCCTGGTGGTGCAGAGAAATGGTCAGAAATTAGGAAGGGGCTGGCAACAATGATAAAATCTCAGCCTCACAAAGCATTTTGAGTTTATTCAAGCTGAGGCGGACAGACTCTGTGTCTCTCCCCAATATTGTAGAAGGGAGTCTTCCACTGAAGGGAAACCTTGTGAAGATGACGCCCAAGATATGCTGGGATCCTCCATTCATGTCCTCTGCAAACTGATTTGTGTTCATTTTTGACTTTGGCCATTTCTGCTGAACACCTTGGAGTGATATTTAATTTCTAACACATTTATATCCTACTTTTCCAAATTGAGAAATAGTGTCTGACTCTTATTTGTGTCTTCATGGCATCTATCTCAAAACCATGCTCACCATAGATACCGAAGACAGAGTTGGCAAATTAAAAAGAATGACCTTGCCAGGCACAGTGGTGCCGCCTGAAGTCCCAGCAACTCAGGAGGCTGAGACAGGAGGATCGCAAGTTTGAGACCAGCCTTGACCATTTAGTGAACCCCTCAGCAACTTAGTGAGACTCTGTCTCAAAATAAAAACTGAAAAAGTAGAAAGGGCTAGGGATGTAGCTCAATGTTAAAGTGCCCCTGGGTTCTATTCATAGTACCAAAAAAAAAAAAATGGCTTAGAGTAGTGGTAAGTAAGCACATCCACCTGATAACACTGGCTAAGAAGATAGCTTTCAGTACATCTGCCCTGATTACTACCACTCTTCCTTCTCTGGGCACTGGGTATGGTGGTTGTATTTGCTATATGTACATTTCTTCCTGGCCATCACCGACCAAAAATAGCATTTGACCCAAGCTTACCAATAATATTAACATTAGGACAATCTCTTAGGTGACTGTACTTGTAATATGTGAAGTCAGAAGCACAGGCTACTGAAAAAGAATGGAACAGGACAGAGGCAAAGTGAGCTCCCTGGCCTTCATCTTCTTAATCCCTGTCCCTTACTGAGACTCACGTGTGAACATACCCTCAATCTCCTTGAGAAAGTCCAAGGAGACTGGACTTTCCTCCCTGCCTCCCTCCCTCCCTTCTTTTTGACTATGTTGAATTTGTCTTTGGTTAGTTTCAGGTCATTTCATCTAGAACCTTGATTCCAAATTAGTTTGTCTCTGGATTTGCTGTTAACACAACTAACTGATGAAAACACCTCCCATCCTAACTCCAAGAAAATCCAGGCATCCGGAGATGTCAGGTGGGTATAGAATGCCTAGGCCTCTACATGGGGCCAGGTATTTTGGAGGATTTGAGGTTGGAGAGATTGAAGGCTGGTTTTTCTCACACTCCAACTCCTAATTTGTAGGGGCATCAAAGCTTCCATGAACACTCTACCACAAGACCCCAAGTCTCCTTATTACAAAGACCACACCCCCCTCCAACCTTAGCAGTGAAGGAGCTAACCTCCAGTGCAGTGAGGTCACAACAGCCCAAGATGGGACTGTCTGGGAGGGCCTACAACCCTCTCGTTCTCTACAGCACACGTTGGGTCTACATATGACAACGCCCCTGGAAGTTACAAAACACATTTTTAAATCTTGTTTGTCATTGAGTAGTATCACATGGACCTTTGTAAATTCAGTTTTGTTGCAAAACTGTTTCCCAATATCTGTTTTCCACATTTTTTATCCCACAGTTTTTAAACAGAGCGTGAGCACTGTTACTTTGGCATACTCACTAAAGAAAAGTGCCTGAACAAATCCAGGTGACACTTTTCCAAAAGGCCCCATTTCAATCTTGGATAGAAGAGCAGCACTGATTGTAAGGAGGGGGCAGGTAGAGTTGATTAAAAGAGGAGGAGGCAGGGATGGAAACCATTGGAACTTTTTTGACTCTTGCAACAAAGATTTTTCATTTCTTCTTCTTTTTCTTCTTTTTTTCAGTGCTGGGGATGGAACCCAGGGCCTCTCACATGCTAGGCAATGTTCCACCACTGAGCTACACCCCTGCCCTAGATACCTCTCCTGTTGACGAAAGTTGGAAAATCATTAACCCATGTGAGATAAGCAAGAACTTTTCTCACCCTGATCCTACTTCTGAGAGTTCTGACCATCACACTTTGCCTGGGACACTCAGAAGCTCCCATAGTCCCTTTCACCCTCTGGCTGCTTTTTGACCCAGCCCTAACTACCACCTGTGCTGTCTGCTCAGGGTCCCCCAGGGTGGGAATTGCGTTTCAGAGTTTCACATCACAGAATGAAATCTCTCTGACTCACTGTGTGGTTTCATACAAAACCCTAAATTGTCTTCATTAAAAAAATAAAACCAGGGAAACCAACTCCACTTTTCTCCAAATCTGAACCTAAGTGTTATTTGGCCAAAGCAACTCTTGGAGCATGCACCCAGTTGAGCATCCACAGACAGTTATAAGGAAGAACTTAAATAGCCACCCTCTGTAAAAGCAGGGGAATCATCCAAAGAGACCCTTGCAGTTTTCTCTTGGCAAATAGTGAAACAAACAAAACTCACTCCCACGTGCTTGTTCATTTAATTATTTAATAGGGATTAAATACTTCTTTGTAATTTTGGTTCAGAGTTTATTTATTTCAATTAGGCAATAGGTATAAAAAGTTTCACAATTTTGCTTCCATGAATTTATCCTATAAAGACGTATAAGGGTTGGGGAGCTAGCTCAGTGGTAGAGCACTTGTCTCACGAGCACAAGGCCCTGGATTAGGGTCACAGCACTGCAAGCAGATCAAAACAAAACAAAAAAGAAGTACAAAATACACCTACTCAAAACTTCATTTGAATGGTTTTATATGCATGGTTTTGTATGCTTTTATAATGCAAATTCCCAAATATACTTATATGAAGAGAAAAATAGGATGAACCACCATGTATCCACCCTCCAATTTTATTATCAAGATTTTACCCATTCTTGCTTCATTTATTCCCCCCACCACTTATTTTTGTTGCTGCTTTTGCTGGCATATTTTAAAGCAAATGTCATCCTGATATTCAACTCTTAAATAACTATTTCAGTCCAAATCTCTGGAAAATAAGGATTTTTTCCTTTTTTTTTTTAACTTACTTGGCTACTGGGGATTGAACCTGGGGCACTCTACCACTGAGGAACATCCCCAGTCCTTTCCTTTTATTTTTTATTTTGAGATGGGATCTTGTTAAGTTGCCGAGACCTTAAACTTGGGATCCTCCTGCCTCAGCTTCTTGAGTAGCTGGAATTATAGAAATGTACCACCATGTCTGGTGATTTTTTTTTCTCTACTTTTGTAAAAATCAGACACTAGTGTTCTACACCAAATGTAAGTTCAGGTGCAGATGTTCAAAAAGGAGTCAGACCTAAAAGTGGTGGAGCAAAACCTTTTAACTGGGAATCAGGTCTTGGGGGAGGTTCACCAGCCTGCCAGAGTGAGGGCGGGCTGGGGAAGTCGAATGCAGCCCTAATTGGACAGTGACTTTATAGTCTGGGGTGGGCAGGGGAAGTCTGGGGGTCTTGTATCCCTCCGGGATTGGCTGGGGACTCCATTCATCATCCCGGGTTTGGGAGACACCATTGGGGTTTATCTGCCAGTGTCTGATTAGTTATTTCTTCCTGTGCAGCTGTCTGGGTGCAGGGGCTGCCTGATGCCCTGCCCCCATTCAGCTGCCTGAAACCAACCTAACAACTTTTTTCTGCTTTTAGTCAGATTTATAGTGAGATTTGGCAAGAATTTTTAAATTTGATATTATTGTAATGTCATTCTTTTACCTTTCTAACTTAGCAATGTTTTCTTAATATCATCTAAATCCTATTCATGTGTAATTTCAAAATGTTAAAAATGTGTTTTTGCAGTTTGTTTAAATCTGGATCCAGAAGCTCCGTAGACTGGATTTGGTTGATGTTTCTCTGAAGTCTCTGTAAACTATAACATTTTCTCCACTTTTTATTATACCATTTGTTAAAGAATGCGGGTCATTTAGTCCCATAGAATTTCTCATATTCTGGATTTGGATGATTGTAGCCTTCTTGTGTCATTTAATATGTTCTTTTATCACTTGTGAACTGGTACTTAGAACCTGAGTCTTAATTGCATTTGGAATCTATCTTTTCATTGTTATTATTTCTGGCAAGAGTACAGGTGGATCTGTGTACTTCCTACTACATCATGTCAGAAGACATGTAAGGTCTGTTTGGTGATCCTTGCATAAATTATTGAATTCATATTCTTTCAGCATAATCCTCCAATCATATATTTCTTATCAACTTTTATCCTAGTAGTTGTAGCAATTATTGATGGTCATTGCCTAGATCTGTTATCTCATTAGAGATGAAACAATGTTGATGTTGTAATTTTATAACACATTCTTGTTATGTTGTCTCTGTTTCTTCCATAATGAAGCGGCTTTTGATCCTCAGTTTTTCCTTCTAAAAAAGTTAGCTGGGTGTGGTAGCACACCCAGTGACTCTGGAGGCTGAAGCAGGAGGATCACAAATTTCGGGTCAGCCTCAGCAACTTAGCAAGACCCTAAGCAACTTGGTGAGACCTTGACTCAAAATAAAAAAATGAAAAGCGCTGGGGATGTGACTCAGTGGTAAAGTGTTTCTAGGTTCAATTCCTAGTGCCCTCCCCATCCCCTCTCCAAAAAAGTCAAAGGTCCAATGTCATAACCATACATGATCTTCACTGAGATGTTCCCATTGCTCATATTTTGCCACATTTGCTTTATCACTCTCATGATTTAGACTTATTTTTTGCTGTTTCATTCAAATTAGATTACAGACCTATAACACTTCATTAAAAAAATTTTAGCCTGTACCACCTAATAACAAGGAAATTCTTATCGTTGTCACAGTTACTAGACTCAAAAAAATTTAATATTGATCCAATATCATCTAACACAGAATTCAAGAAAAAGTTTTTCCAGTTGTTACCCCAATTTTATATATATATATATATATAATGTACATATATCTATATATATAGATATATGTATCTATATAGATATAGATATAGATATTTTTTAATACAGAATCCTATTAAGGTACATGGATGGCAGTGGCATCATGTCTAGTAACTCTCTACTTTCATTCTTTTTACATTTTTATTGATATTCTTTTTTTAAAAAAAGGAAAAAAAATCCTTTTCCTTCCTCCTGTTACCATCATCATTCTTTTAGATGGCCAAGTTGACTCAAATGTGTCCAGCAAGGGCCTCTGTAATTTGGTTTTTGCATCATTTTGACCCAATCCCATTGGTCTTTGAGCATTTCTGTTCTTTGGGGTACATGGGATTCTAGGCTTATTCTATCCCTGACTCAGACCTACAACCAGCAACTTCTCCAGAGAAACTTTATTTTCAATGAAGAATGGTATTTAGTAACCAAGATCTGACTGCTGGGTATGCTCACGGCTAGTAGGATATCACTGCTTCTAGAACCTGAGAATGCACAGAACTAAGAATCTTTCCAGGAAACCGTGAGTTCATACTAGTATCACCTATTCAAATCTAGTGTCATAGAAATTTTCCTCTTTCTGCATTTCGTATTTTATCTTCTCCTGCAGTGAAGATTTAAGCCTCCAAAAGTTTAAGAGATCTTATTTGCTGCATGCTTTAATACACAAAAAATAATCCAAGTGTTACTTACTAAATTCACCTTGGTAAGGGGTTTTCCTTACCAAAACAAAAACACACAAAGAAAAATTAAATACTTCTTTAAAGTTCTTTCTGTTCATAGAACGTATCTTGTGAAAATTTATTAATATTTTACTTGAATTCTATTTTCTATGAAGGTTTACTTTACTGTGTAAGTATACAATTTAATGTGAAGTAAGGTTCATTTGTTTATTTATATTGAATTTCAATGTTTGCTCTTTGTACTCTCTTGATTTAATTTTATTTTTAAAATATGCATAATTTTTATATGGGTCAAAAGCCAAAACGATGGTAGGGTAAACTCTGAAAAGTCTTACTCCCGCATCTATCCTTTGTACTCATTACTCCCAACTCTCTGAGGTGGCTATTTTTATGAGTATTTAGATTATTCTTGATATGTTATGTTAGCAGATATCATAAAATATTTCTCCTTTTATTACTGTTATATATTGTGGTATTTAAGAAGGTTACCTTTTTACTAATTACTTATTTTTTAATGGTCACAATTCCCTTTTTTCCTTAAATACACTTCTACAGTTGTTTTTTACCTTTGTTACCTTGTGCCAGGTACAGTTTTACACACCTGTAATCCCAGCCATTTGGGAGTTTGAGGCAGGAGAACTGTGAGTTCAAGGCCAGCCTCAGCAACTTAGCAAGACCCTCAGCAATTTAGTGAGACCGCGACATGAAATAAAGAAAAAAAAAAATAGAACTGGAAATGTAGCTCAGTGGCGAAGCGTCCTTGGGTTCAATCCCCAGTACAGAAAAAGAAAATACTTGTGATTCCTATTTCTTATCTACATATCAACCAGTTATCTTATTTTACTTTACCCTTTCTCTTTCTCATCTCCAAAGGTTTCAGTTGTGTTATTTCTAATTTATCTGAATACATAATATTTGCATGCTGTTCTTTCACTTTTGTTTCCATCTTTGACGAAGTCTTAGACCTGTGATTAAGTATTATCATGTTCATCATCAGTACTTTTGCCTACATGTCCAGGTGGGGTACACTCATTTTTTATTAAGTTTTTCAAGATGGGGTCAACTTGAAAAAGTATCCTGACTTATTGCTTTTTTTTTTTTCCTAGTATAAGGGATTGAATTCAGCAGTGCTTTTACCACTGAGCTACATCACCAGCCCATTTATTTATTTATTTTAAAGTCACAGTCTTACGAAGTTGCTGAGGATCTCGCTAAATTGCTAAGGCTGGGTTCAAACTTGTGATCCTTCTGCCTCAGCTTCCCAAGTCACTGGGATTACATGCTTACCTGCCTTCTTCCATGTTTAAAACTATTTGCCAGGGGCTGGAGCGGTGGCTCAGTGGTGGTTATGGCGCTTGCCCGGCATGCATGAGTAGGCGGGTTCAAACCCAGCACCACATATACAACAAAATCTCAGAGCAATCAAAGCCACATGAAAAACTAAACAAAAACTGTTTCTCTCTTTCTCTCTCTCTCTCACTGTCCCTCTCTCTTTAAAAACAAAAACAAAAACAAAAAACTTCTTTGCTGGGCTGGAGCAGTGGCGCTTGCCTATCATGTACTAGGACATCAGTTCAAACCCTAGCACCATGTACGCAACTGAATGTTGGAACAACTAAAGCCACATGAAAAACTAAATTAAAAAAAATTATTCTCCCTTCCTCTCTCTCAGTGTCCCTCTCTCTAAAAAAAAAACAAAAACAACAACAACAAAAAAAAAAAACATTTGCCTTTGGTCTTGACATGCAATGGATAGGTGGGCTAGATAATATAGCCTTGTTTCTAAAAGTGGAATTGGAAGCAATACAAGTAATCAACAATCAAAAATGGATTCAACAATTAAATTCTGGTCAGTTAAATAATGGGACCCTGGTCCATATAGAAGTTACGCCTGCTACAACCACTGTTGGAACATATAAAATGATGTACAAGTTTGCAATGATCAAATCTGTGTTTATGAAGAATAAGGATGCTGCAAGTGTATGTGTTCATGGCTTCCAAAAAACAGATGAGATATACAAGAAAACTGGACAGATTTTCTCTGGTTAATACAACAATTGCTGATTTCAGTTTCTTCTTTGTGCTTTCCCTTATTTTTCAAATTGTAGCAACTGTGGGATTAGAGAGAATACAATCTTTTTTAAAGTAAAATATAAAGTTTTCGATGTTTACTTTTTAAGTGTTGGTTTTAATTAATGCCTCAAGATAGGTTGTACCGAGGAAAGGGCGGTGTGATCTAATTAGCAAGCTCGGGACAACTTACACCCGTCTCAATGCACTGCCTGTGCTAGGCAAGCAATCAGCGTTTGCTAATGATGAAGGCAACTAAAATTAGTTGGCTCCAAGCAAAGCCACTTTGGGCAAAACGCTACTCTTCTGAGTCAAGCTCCTGCCTTTGGGGTTGCATGAGAAGGAGGTGAGGAGGTGCACCCTGTAGTCTCATCTGGGCAGAGAAGACAGATAATTAATTAACATCTTGTTCTCCATATACACAAAGAGGACTGGAGCGCTTGCCTGGCATGCATGAGGACCTGGGTTCAAACCCCAGCACGCATACACAATGAAATGTGTATGTGGGGAGGAACCAGGTAAAAAAAATAAATAAACTTAACTCTCTCTGTCTGCCTGTCTGTCTGTCTGTCTGTCTCTCTCTCTCTCTCTCTCTCTCTCTCTCTATATATATATATATATATATATATATATATATATATATATAAATGATGGAAAGGCATTCAGATGGCCAGTGGAAAGACCCTGAGGGCAGCATGTGAGAGTTACAGGAAAACATGAAGGGAAGAAGAGAGAGGTAAGAGGGACAGATGGAGGTAGGGGTGGAGAGAACAAGCTAGAAAGAATTTAGAACCTATCATCAGGAAGCATAATGCTTGGGGTTTCAGCTTGCATGTAAGTAAAAATTGAAGAGCTGTATGCCTCAACATGGTAACCATGCTGTTGCTATAATAGGAAGAAGTAATTGAGTGTACATTTATATGTGGAGCAAACTCATCACTAACCAACTGGTGCTGACCAGGAGCCACAACCTAGAGCAACTGAGTCATAATTTCAGTGGGGTGTCAGGCAGGCCTAGAATGTTTTTTATATATCTCTTCAAGTCATTATAATGACCTCCCTGGTTTAGGAATCGCCTCCTGTACATAGGGCCACTGTCCCACCTTTTAGGAGAGTCCCAGAGTAATGATTACTAGCTTTCCTCTTACAAAAACCTCTTGATAGGAATTCACACAATTTGCTTTCCTACCTACACCTCACTGTCCTGACAGCATTCTCAGCAACATCGTGACCACTCAACTGAATCCCATGGGGACAGCCTCATACCCACAATTCCATTCCACAACTGTGGACAAGAATTAGAGAGAAACCACCCCTCCAATTTTAGGAGAAGTTTTCAACCAATAGTGACTCCCTGAGCATGAAGTCTGATGAGTGGAGAAGACAAAGAGGTAGCCTTAGGTGCTGTAATATTGGACTTCAACTGCTGAGAAACCCATCAATACTCCCCATTGAGTTAATGCGTCATTCAATATTGAGCATTACCTTGCTCTAGTTTAATACTGACCTGTTACCTGTATATTAAATCAATGCAAAAATGAAGATAAATACTTGGGAACTCTCAAAAGTATTCAGGTTATGAAAGTGTAAGAGAAAATATTTTAGGTCACAATCCTCAGCACACTCCAGGGCTCCCCCATTTTATCTGAATCCCTAGGGCACCAACTTTTCTTTGTCATACAATCTGTTCAGTTTCACCCTTCTTGCCTTTGCTTATCTTATTCCTATGTCCTATGTTGGTGGGGTTCATAAGGAGGATTTTCAATTAGTTGACTAGTTGATGTCTGCCTCAACATCTTAACTGCGTTGTTGCTATAATGAAAAGAAGCAAATGGAATGTACGCTTTATACTCGCTTGGAGCAAACTCATCACTAACCTACTGATAGCTGTCCCCCCATTGGTGCTGATCATGAGTTATCAAAGCAACAAAATTTTAAAGCCTGGTTTTCATTTCTTTCATCCCAAACTATGATGGTACCTACAAAGTGTATAATATAAGAACATACATTCAAATTTTCTCTGAGATGTTTCCAGAAACTCCAGATGACAGACTAGATTATTTAAATAATCTTTTTTACAAGTTTAACTATTTATAAATTTTTTCATCTGTTTATTTTGTTTATTTGTTCATTTATTTTTTCCTCCACTTAGTTGTGTATGTGGTGCTGGGGATTGAACCCAGATCCTTGCATATGCCAGGCAAGTGTGTTCTATCACTGAGACACCTCTCCAGCCCCTAAAGGGTCTTAATTTTAAACCAAATTTGTAATATATTTAAGTTGCTATATTCAAATGTTTGATAGAACAAATTTATAATCAAAACAAGCAAAAACTTCTTTAGCTTTTAAAAATCTCAGGTTGAAATTCTAATCAAATAAACTGAAATATCATAAAAGGAATTCTCTTAAATATTCCAGTCTGTTTACAAACTTAATCAATATCTTTATGTACTTTCATTTAATATCCCAAGATTAAAATAAGTTACACATTTTATATTGACATCACAAAGACAATCTTTTAGGGACAGAACATGATAGATTCTGTTGAAAGAGCAAACATACTGGCCTTTTAGAGCAACTTAATTTGGGTAGATGGAATTTAGCAACCCCTAGCCTAGGCTGGATTCAACTAATCTCTTTACTGCCTGATTGAATTCTGCATTCTTTTCATACTCTTTTTGTCCAGCTCCATCCACAAAAGCTCCCATCTGTTTGAAAAACCATCAGCCTTTCTTTGGTCCAAAATTTAACTGAGTCCAGGTTATTCCTTCAAGTGGATGTGCTGTAGTCTGAAGATCCCTGTGAAATGCGCAGATCTAACTTGGGTGGAAACCACACTGCCTCCTTCATTCTCATAACACCAAAACACACATTGATTTCGCTTACTCAAGAAGAGGTGTGATGAGGTAATAGGCTGTTATGAAATTAATTCAATGTCTTTTAAAACATTTTTGAGGTATTTGTTTAGAATGCTCTGGGGAAAGAACTCAAGCCTTTTTGTAAGCAGTTTTTGAAAGGCTTGTCTCCAAGGCAGTTACAAACTCAGGGCATTGCTAGGAGAACTTCTATTGTATGAAGATGGTTAAAGCTGGAAAGGATTTGTTGACCGTTTGGTGCAATCCCATGCTGTACAAAGAAAACAGAGCTCCAAAGGGTGGGGGCAAAGGAGAGAGAGACTCCATTAGGTCTTCTGTGTTCCAGATATTGTGCAGGCTTCAATTGAGATGCTCAGAGTAGTGCTCAGGGATCTTTATCCACATTCTTCTTGCCTCCTCCCCGCCTCCACCCCTGCGACAGATCACAAACATTACCATGTTCTTCGAGTTCCCCTGTCCCCCAGTGTCACAACTAAGCCTCACTGGAAGTAATCAGGCCTTCAAGACCTCAAATTTCCAACTCAGTCTCACATGTACCTAAATGCCTTGTAGATAAACCCCAAGTAGCAGCAGACCAAAAGGTGAAAAGGAGACAAGTAAGGACAGAGTCTGTTTCCAGAAGTCTGGAGAAGAGCACAGGAAGAAGCCGCAGGAGGGGTGCAGGGGCTCGGGGACAGAGAATGGAGAGCTGAGCATGTTTGTGGAGAGAGAGGGAGAGAGTGAAGACATAGAGCAGATGGAGTGATGGACAGAGAGGAAGAGGAAGTCAGAGCTGACGGAGTGATGGACAGAGAGGAAGAGGAAGTCAGAGCTGACGGAGTGATGGACAGAGAGGAAGAGGAAGTCAGAGCTGATGGAGTGATGGACAGAGAGGAAGAGGAAATCAGAGCTGATGGAGTGATGGACAGAGAGGAAGAGGAAGTCAGAGCTGATGGAGTGATGGACAGAGAGGAAGAAGACAGAGCAGACAGAGTGATAGACAGAGAAGAAGAGGAAGTCAGAGAAGATGGAGTGATGGACAGAGAGGAAGAAGGAGAAGGCGTAGAGCAAACAGAGTGATGGACAGAAAAAGACCTCCAAAAGAGGAAGCAGGAAGGAGGGCATAGGTTGAAATACTGATTGAGGGAAAGTGAGATGCTTGATTCTCCAAAACAGAAGGGGGTTAAAAATGTGGGTCTTGGCATAAATACTATTAAGGATGTGAGAAAATAGTTCAGATGATCAGGAAGATACAGCATGAGTCAGGAGGGGATGTGGGCTTGGCGATTATGGAAGAATCAAGAATTTGGCACCACCATGAGCTAAGTCTTGGGGATGAGGGAATGAGTGAATGAACTGGAAGGACTTTGGAGCTGAAGATTTTGGGATGGAGCAATCATGAGTTAATGGCACAGCTGGGTTGAAATACTAGCAAGGCAAAATAGAGGCCAAGTGAAAAAAACCACAGCTGCTTCTAAAGATCAGGAGCCACCAATGGGTCAGGAGGATGATCCTCCTGCTGCCAGAGCCATCCAGATGACAGCTAGCAGGACTTAGGCGGGGAAAAAGACCATGAGCCTGCTGCCAAAATCTTGCATTAATGTTGGAGATGGATGGCCAAGAGATACAAGATAGGTTTGACATAGGATAAGGTGTGAAGGTCCAAGTCACAGGGGATTTTACATGGGAGGGGAGGAATATGGGTTGGCAACAGCTTTGGGGAACAGGAGAGTTATTAATTCCCAACTCCCAGCCCTAAGGGACAGAGGGTGGTTAGAAGTGAGTCCTCTCCACCTGAGAAGTACAAAAGGGAAGCAAGCACTTTACAGGGACCTAAGGCTTCAGCTGATGGCAGAATGCAGAAACATTTAGAGAAACATTAAGGAGACAGAAATAGAGTTCTTTCTAGTCTAAGAGGCACACTTGAAAAGTGGGGAAGGGAGAGAGGCAGAAGACAGAGCAAAAGGTGTCCTGAAGTTGCAGTAGGTAATAGGATAATATCCAAAGTGGTCTTAATCGAAGGCAAGAGCAGTGGATGACAGGAACAGGAGCCAGGGGACTCGAACCTTCAGTGACTAGCTACGAGACCTCAGGCAACTTATTTGCTCTCACTGCCTCAGTTTTACCTTTGTAAAAGGAAAATAATTCTGCTACTTACCTTCTAAGATTGCTGTTGTTCTAAAGAATAAGTGTGTTATACACATAAGGCCTTTAGAAAAATGATCTATATATAGTTCTGAAGAAGCATTAACTCCAGAAGGAAAATATTTCCACTCCATAACTTCCCTCAAGTCACAGATATCCAGTTATATCAACTCCTAAAGAACACATCCTCATTTCCTACCACACACAGCAGAAGTCCAGCATGCAAAAAAACAAAAACAAAAACAAAAGGAAAATCCATCCTTGATAGATTCAATTTCTTGTAAATATACTCCATGACTATCTACCATTACCCACTCCTTGAAAGGAAGGAAAGAGAGATGAAGTTGGGTGAAGATAGTAGGAACCTAGAGCCATGAGGTTACAGATGGGCAGTCAGCAGAGTCATTTAATATACAACTCAGCTACCAAAAAAATCAAATAACCCAACTGAAAAATTAGCAAAGGGGTTCAATATTTTTCCAAAGATGATAAATAGATGATCAACAAACACAGGAAAAAAATATTCAACATGAATTATCATAATAAAAATGCAAATCAAAATCACAATGATAAATCACCATGCATGCATTAGGGTGGCTAATAAAAAAAAACCCCATATTATAACAAACATTGATGAGAATGCAGAGAGATTGTAACCCTTGTGCACTGTTAGTGGGAAGGTAATATGGTTCAGACACCATGAAAACAGTATGATGATTCATTTAAAAATTAAAAATAGAACTGCCATATGAACCAGCAATACCAATTTTGGGTTTCTATCCAAAAGGATTGAAAGCAAGGATTTAAGCAGATTATTTATAAGCCCATGTTTATAGTAGCACTATTCACACTAGCAAAGAGGTAGAAATAACTCAATGTCATCTATGGATGAATGGCTATTCAGCCTTAACATCCTACAATACAGGTGAACCTTGGGGACATTATGCTAATGGTCATTATGCAATGATCTGGTCACAAACAGAAAGTACTGGGTGAGTCTTTATATGAGTTATTAAAGTAATCCAGTTCATGGAAACAGAAAGTATAATGGTGGTTACCAGGGTTTTCAGGGAATGAGAAAAAGAAACTTTTTAAAGAGTCTAGAGTTTCAGTTTGGTAATATAAAAAATGTTCTAGAGGTCTATTTCCCAACAATGTGACCATCTTAACACCAGTGGACTTGTAGACTAAAAAAATGGTCAGGATGGTAAACTTTATGCCATGCATTTTATACCCCAATAAAGAAAAATGAAAAATAAGCAGCCGTCTAGTATCTCCTCCTCTCCTGCCTTATGGATGACTAACATAAAGCCCAGATAAGGTAATTGATTCATCTGAGGCCGCACAGCCCTGGGCTACAGACTCAGGACCAGGACCCAGGACTCTGACCCCTGCTGTAGCGTTCCTTCCATTACATCCCTTCTGTGTGAGGTGCTGAGGTCATGGAAAAAATGACACAGTTGATTTATCAGTAGTGACAGTGACATTCCGATGAACCCAAAAGGGATGAAGATTCTGCTCTGCTTAGAAATGAGCATGTGTCTGTGCCCTTTCTCCAAATCTCATCAGGATTATTCCAACCAGCAAGCTCCGACAGGTCACATAGGAAACCTCAAGATATTCGCTGCTTCTCTCATCTGAGGCGGGCCAGAAAGCAGATGAGAGCAGCTTTTCGGTTCCTGGGCTGTTCCCCCTGTAATTTAGAAGTCCAGACAGTTGCACCGGAAAACAAGAAGAAAAACACAGGGGCCCACTTAAAAACAAGCTCGGTGTGGGGTCTCCAGTGCGACGAGGCAGGAAAGTAGCTAGTCAAAACTTGCAGCCTCTAAACCGGTTCGCTCACTCATCCTGTAAACTTGGGAAGGAAGTCTCAGCCCCCCCATTTAGGAGTTTTCCTTGAGCTCCCTATTCCAAATTCCATAAAAGAGACAACAGGAAAAGCTGGCCCCCGCTCAAGAAGCAAAGATGAAAACCAGACCTTTCCTTTTGCACTAATGAAGTCCATAGGTCATCTTCTATTTTGCATCAGAAATTTCTGTTGTTTCCATGGAAACAGTAAGCGTGGCTGAGGATCCCCTAAAGGTTCACAGCACTGTTGGTGCTATTGGCCTGATGATTCCAGAAATTTCCACAGGTTTCAAAGTGTCGGAGCAGAAGCCACCCGCCCTCACCCTGCACCCTAACATGCTCCTCCCATCTCCTTGACACACAGGCAGACATCTAACAACACACCTCTCTGAGCTCTGAAGGTGTTAGGAAAATCCTCTCTGCATAAATATGTCCCGTGATGAAGAATTAAATAAAACATTTTGGCCAGGACATTTCTAAAGATCTTTCCATCCAGAAATATTTTTTTTTGTTTGTTTTCAGCAACCCTTCTGAGGCTGAACCAGGATGCCTATAAAAAGCCTTCTGCGTTCCTTTAAGCACTCTTAATGAATCCTCAGGAAGGATGGAATAAGATGGGGGTCAGAGACCTGGAGTCGGCGCCAGATGATGAGGATGCCAGCTTGGCTCTGGGCACCAGTGGCAGAGCTCAGGCCCCTGCCCGCGGCCCCTCCTGCTGCGTGGCCTCTGCCATACTCCTTAAGGGAATTGGCTGTGCTCCTAGCTCGTCTCGCCTGGGTGTCTGCTGGTTATCGAACAAAGGGTGGGATTATTTCCATGCCCAGTTTCCCAGATGCTCACAAACGTGGAGCCAAGAATCAGCTGAAGTGGCAGAGCAGGCCAGCTGAGGAGCCCACACGAGGAGCCTGGGCCCCACCTGGGCTGTTGCTCCCACCGCAAGTCACACCTGTCACGTAAAAGCCAATGCCGCTTTCAGGAGACATCGAGTGCCTCCTGTTTAAAGCTAACCCTAGAACACAGGAGCCTTCCTGAGATGGCACCAAGCATGAAAGAAGGAAGGAAAGCCAAAGACCCTCAGCCTGTTTTGCAAATGGGGAAAGCCAGAAGACAGGGGACTTTGTTGCTCCCTCACCTCCTGCTCTCCTCCACTAGGTGCATCCCTCCCCCCAACCCCACACCCTATCCCCTCATCCCTGTTCCAGGGATGGGCTGAAGAGCCTGAAACCCAGGAACTGACTCCCGATGACACTTTCCACCCCAGACTAAACGCTGGCAAGATTCCCACCGCATCTTGATGTTCGCAGCTAACTTCTAAAACTAAGAGAACACACAGGGAACACCGCCCCTGAGAACAGAAACTCCAGAGTCTCTTTCAACCATCTCAGTCACTCAAGTGCCCAGAGGCACTGGAACTTTGGATCCAATTCCAAAAGAATCTCTTCATTTCTTACCACCTGGTCCAAGAAAGCTCACTCAACATTCCAATAGGACTATGGAAGTAGGGTCCCCTGTGGATGTTTAGACCCAAGGCTTAGGGAGAAGTGGGGATTTTAGAAAAAAGAGAGGGCAAAGAGGAAGATTATTCTGAGGCAGGAGAAAAGAAACGAAAACTATTGGTTGGTGGAAGGGAGAAAGCAGAAAATGAAGAATAGCTGTTTTGAGGTAGCCAAGGAGGGAACCATTCCCCTGGTACATCGTGTATGTGTTAGGGACCAGACAGAGAACAGAGAACACTGAGTGAGGCTGTTGATATTTTTTCTGGCTACTGGTTTGGAAGGTGGAAAAGGGGATTGCCTCCATAATTATATCATCCTGTTTATTTTACTTTTTGATGTTTATTTTTTTGCAGTACTGAGGTCTGAACCCAGGCCTTACACATGCCTGGTAAGTGTTCTACCACTAAGTCACATCCTCAGCCTGTTTCTTTTGATTTTCTTTTGAAAAGAGGTCTCACTAAATTGCCCAGTCTGGCCCTTGAACTTGCAATCCTCCTGCCTGCCCCTCCATAGAAGCCGGGATTACAGGCATGCACCACTGCACCCAATTTTATAAAGCTGAGGTTGAAAAAAACCTACTTAGTCTTTGGATCAAGACATTTATTTTCTATAAAGCAACTCCAGGTGAGGAGAAGTTGGAAAGTTTTACAGATCAGTTTTCTCTTCTGTGAAGTATTTATAAAGCAAATGAGGGAGGCAGGAAGGGAAACTGCTCACTGAGCTTCCCTCTGCTCCGAGCACTGGGCTGGCTGCTTTAAATTCAGGACTTTTGAACTCCAGACCCTGAGGAGCAGCTCCTTACCCAAGATCTCTGCTTGGATGTTTAAAGGCATCTCAAACTCATTCAACAGAGCTTCTGATCTTTCTGGAAATTCTGTTCCAATCTAAGTCTCCATTCCACTCAATGGAAGTTCATACTTTCTAGTTGCTCAAGTCAAAAAGCCTTGAAGTCATGTCTGACTCTATCACCCGTTCCTCCATACCCATACCAAATTCGTCAAGAAATTCTGTCACGTCGGGGTTGGAGTGGTGGCTCAGTGGTTGGAATGCTTGCTTGGCAGGTGCAAGGACCTGGGTTCAAAATGCAAAACCACATATACAACTAAGTGTCAGAGAAACAAAGTCAGGATGAAAAAATAAAATAAAATGGATTCTCTCTCCCCTCACCCTCTCTCTTTCTTAAAAAAAAAAAAAAACAGAAAGAAAGAAAAAGAAATTCTGTCACCTCTACTTTTAAAATGTGACCTGGAGCATCTCCACTTCTCCCCACCTGTCCTGCCACCACCCTGGCCCAGTCCAACATCATGTCTCTCTGGGATTTTTGCAGTGTCCAGTTGGCTGCTACCCATTTACAATCTATTCTCACCACAATGTCTGGAGGATCTTTTTAACATGTCAAATCATGTCACTCATGACTCAGAATCAGTCAGCGACTTCCCATTCTATGCAGAGTAAAAGCTGAAGTCCTTATGATGCCACATGCCCATACCCCTGGACCACCTTCTTTCCGTCACTCTCTGAGGATACCCCTGCTCATGCTGTCCCAGCCTCGGCAGCCTCAGCCTCATGGCTGCTCCTCCAACATGCCCCACTTCATGTTCCCACTTCAAGGCCTCCAAGGCCCAGGTGCCTTCTTCTACCTAGAATCCTTATCCCTGCATTTTACCCCCTCAAGTTCTTGCCCCATTAACGTGGTGAGCTTCCTCCAACTACCCTACATAACTCTCCCCATATGCACTCTCTTTCCTGTTTTTTTCCTTCAGAGCTTTATACTGTGTCTGTTACTTAGCTTCTTTATTTCTCATATGTCTTTCTTACTAGAATTTAAGTTTCTGGAAGTTAGGATCTTGTTCACTGTTATGTCCCACATTGCCCAGAACAGTGACACACAGCGTGTGTGCAGACAGTCATCAAGGCCTACCTTGCCCTCTGTGAAACATCTATGAGTTGGCGACTCTACCTCTGGTTCATTCTTTATCCAGCTATTGAACTTGCACTTGATTTCGTGAGCTGCCCAACACAAGGGCCAGAGCAATAGCTCATGCACCCTAAAAGGCGATCCCTGATTTTCAGGCTCTATAAGGAAGCTAAAAAAAAAAAAAAATAAGAATCTGTGTCAAGATTCCATGGGGAATAGGAAGTTTTAATTAGGTTCGTGTGGCTCGGATTTCTTCAGACAGCCTTGAGCTATGACTAGTAGAGTCAGAGTCCCTCTGCTTGGGAAGGTGTCCCAAATCCCAGACAAGCAAGAAGAAACCTTATCCTAACTGGGAGAGATACCCTGGGTGAGATGGCATTGAGGCTGCTCATGAGCACACCTCCTGAGCTTGAAAAGCAGAAGAATCTAAAAATAACTTTCCATATCCTGAGATGGCTTGCTTGTCATATATTTCACATTAAAAACAAATACATAGGTTCGGGGAGAGAGGTGAAGATGCCATGACACCTACTTCTATTAATAGCCCCTCTTTCTTCCTAAGAACACATGGTTCCTTCCAGGAGGTTGCCCCTGTCTTGTTCCTAGCCTTTTCTAAAATGACTGTTACTGAATTTAGCTGTCAGGGATGGATCTTTCCAAGCTTTTCCACTTGTGACTCTTTAGCCTAATAAGCTTCATAATCCAAGATGCATTTTGCCCTGGGAGCTGGGGAGGAGGAAGAAAATGATCATTTACAGAGTACCTGCTGTGTGCCAGAGACTTTATACCTCATGAAGTCCACATCATTATCCCTATTCTACAGATGAGGACACTGAGACTTGAGGACACTGAGACTTAAGGACATTAAATGACCTTCTCCAGGTCACCTTCAAGTCTAGACTTGAAGACAGACCTGATGAACTCCAAATACTCTTCTCCTTCTTCCATGCAACACTGTCTATGGCAGAAGAGTGAGGGTTGTTTGTGGATATTAATTATGGATTAGCTTCATTTATATGTCCCTGACCAACAAAATATAGAATAGAGGACTTCTACACACTTAGATCTGTTTCCTTCCATTGAGAGATTGGTACTTGAAAAGCGGGGAAATCACACAAGACAAAGTTTGATGATGAAGCAACACGATGTTCAGACCAAAAGAAGCCAGATTTGATCCAGCCCTCCAAGGGCCTTCTGCAGCACTGTCTTCTGATCAAGGTTGACAAGGAGCGCCATCTGTAAGGTGGGAATAATTATTCATTATCCCCTTATGACCTTTTACAGTCTTCAGCAACCTCTAGCAATTAAAAGTCATAACATGTATGATTTCTGAGTGATTGATTGGAATGTTACCCATTGTTAGCAATAGAAAACTCAAACAAGGTGACTTAAAAAATAAGAACATTCGTTATCTTATATAGAAATGAGGGGGGAGAGAGGGTGTTTCTGAGCTGGTGAATTACAAGCACTGTGACATTACCAGGATACATTATTCTCCTCTCTTGCCTCTCCACCTATCTCATTGCAACGGCTTGTCTTCTTAACGTGCCCTCTTCTCATGGTCCCAGGATGGCTGTCCCCAGTACAACCAAAACAGACTACAACCGTGAGAAGTAGAAAGGTTTCCTGACTTGCAATCCTTCTCTCGAACCAAGATAAAAACTTCCATGATTCTGGGCCCAACACAAAATTACAGGGACTACCTGGAAACATATACTTCTCCTAGGGACACAGAATCACAAGAAAAGTCCATATGCCCAAGTGCATTTTAAGCCTCTACCTACATCACATCTGTTAACACTATCCAGAGTAAATTCCATAGTCAAGGAGCAGGAAAGCTCTCTCCATGTGAGAAGGGTAGGCTATGTAATATTACTACAGGGAACAAGGAATCAGGGTTGATCATTTGGACTACCACTAGCGGTTGTATTAGGCAGCACTTTATGAGATTACAATTTTGGGGTACAAAATGGTTTGAATATTGACCACTTTCTTTGATTCAATGTGAAATCATCAGTATAGGGAGAATTTAGCTAGGCTTTTTGTTTGCCAACTGTTGGAAGTCTCAGGAAGGCAGAGTAAACAGGTGCTATCCCATAAAAAGCAGGTCTGCTAAGCACACAGGAGGTAACAACCATGTAATTGTCTTGGAATTAGGAGTTTGGTTTCCTCTACATAGAGTCATTCTGTTTGATTAAAGCACTTATCAGAGTTTAAAGATTATGTGAAAACAAGCCTTCAAAACTGAATTCTAATAATTTTTCCCCTAGAGACTTAAGGTATCATAGTCCTATAAGATGACTCTTCTCTTTAAATATAACTTTAAAAACATTTTAGGCTTTGTTATAATTGTGCCTGATAGATAAACTTCCTTTCCAAAAGAATCACATTCTAATTAAAATGTCCTAGTTTTTTATCCCTTTATCCTTCACCATACATATTACCCCATGAATTTGATTTCTCTGCTTTCACCTTTGTTTATGCCCATCTCTTTGGAATACCTGTCACCCACTTCCCTCTCATCATCCTTTCCAGTCCCATGCTTGCCCCCAAGCAAGCTACGTGCTCTGCAATCCCATAACATGATGCACACAGCTGTCACGTAGAACTTAACATATTATAACAAAAATTATGTAAATGTTTATCCATTTCTTCTTCTACATGTGAGCTCCCCAAGTTCAGGGACTGTGTTTTATTAATCTTCACACCTTTGATACCCAGCAAAGAGTGGGGCCAACATGTAGGCTAAATGCAAGCCAAGTACCAAACAAGCCCAGTGTACTTCTTGCTCATGCAAAGTATGAAATTATGAATCAAATGTGACTGGCTGAGCAGCTTTCTTCAAATGGGAACTCAGGAATCCAGTTTTCTTTTGTATTGTGACACTGCCATCTTCAACATGTGACCTCTAAGGACACTGCAAGCAGGAAACAGCTCATGGGAAATACATAGATACTCACCTCCCTAGTCCAGACTCTCCCCATCCAATGACCCAAAGTAGTCACAAGGACCCCCTTAGACTCAAGCAGGGCATGGTTGGGCAATAGTTCCACACAAGGGAAAGAGAACATGTGTCTTGGGTCCCCAGCTAGCCAGGGAGAAGAGAAGAAGAAAGGGAGAGATAAAATGAAAACCCAAATGTATAAACACAACCTTTTAAGCCCTGGGTAAAGACTTCAGAGTGTACTGTACAGTGTCATTAAACTCCCTCACAATGTCTTGCAACCACTCTCCATCTCCAGAAGTTTCCATCATTTTGAACTGAAACTGTGTCATTAAACACTCTCCATTCCTCCCTCCCTCAAGTCCCCTAACCCACCTTCTGCTGTCTTTATGAGCATGACTATTCTAGGTCCCACATACGAATGGTATCACAGAATATCTGTCCTTTACTCTGGCTTATTTTACTTACAGGTTCATCCGCGGTGTAATATATGTCATATTCTTCCTTTGTAAGATTGATTAACATTCCATTGTATTTATATGCAATCTTTTGTTTACCCATTCATTCATCAGCAGACATATGGTTTGTCTTTTGACTATTATAATAATGCTGCCATGAACTTGGATATCCAAATGTTTGTTCCAGCCCCTGCTTTCAATTATTTTAGGTGTAGACCTAAAGATGGAACTGCTGGATCACATGATAATTCTATTTTTAACTTTCTGAAGTCCCACTATGCTGTCTCCATGGTGGCTACACACATTTTGTATTCCCACAGCAATGTACAAGGGTTCCAACTTCTCCATCTTCTTTTTAATCCCCATGTTACAGACAAGGAAACTGAGGCTCAGAGAAGTGATGGCTTCCTCACAGTTATACACTTAGTAAGTAGCAGATCCTGGACAGAAAGGCAAAATTCCTGATTCCAAGTCCTTCACACTTCCATCACTCTGTGACTGCTTTAGTTCCAAACAGCAGCACAAGTGATGGACTCGTTCCAGAAGAGCAAAAACTAAAAGTCCATTGAAACCTTAAGGAAGAGACTATATGTGGGAAAGTGTTCCCCGGAGTTACTGCCCCTGTTTTTTTATTGGAGACAGCATAGGTACAACTGCCGGGAATTCTTGGAGTAGAAATAAACATGCTTCTTCTAAAAACAGTGATCCTACTGGCATATTTAGCAAGCATTACATTTCTTCAATCATCCAGTATTCATTCATCCAACGAGTACTTATTGAGTGCATATTAGGCATCAACCATGTTTTTAAGGGCTATCTGCTTTCACGGAACTCATATTCTGGGAGACAGACAATTAAAAAAAAGAAATAGAATGTATCATTCCAATGCTCTCAGGGCACATAAGGCTATCAACAGGTAGGCGAGACAGAGCAATAAGGTAGGGGAAGGAGGGTGATTTTGGATAACATGAGACCTCTCTAGGGAAGGAGACATTTAAACTGAAGCCTAAAGTTGAGAAGGCACTTGCCATGTGAAATCTGGAAGGAGAATGTGCAGCACACAGAATAGCAAAAGCAAAAGCTTTGATATAGAAAGAATTGGAATGTTCTAAGAAAATCAAGATGTCAACCTGGTTGAACCACGGAAACAAAGGATGGAGAGTGGAGAAAGTTGCAGTCAGAGAGGAGAAGGTACCAGGGGTCCTTACAATGTTAGTTTTTGGGGTTTTTTTGAGCACTTACTACTTGACAGATGCTATTCAAAGTAATTTGTATGGGCTAGTGATAGAAGTATCGCAATAATCTTTTATAACTAAGCACTATTACTATCCCCACCTTGCAGATGAGGGAACTGTGGGCCAAAGAAATTACATAACTTCCCCAAGGAGATCCAATTAGTAAGAGATGAACCCTAGATTTGAGTTCATAACCACTTTGTTATATGGTCAATCTATGGTCATGTATTTTTTCTTTTCTTTTAAGAGAGTGAGGGACAGTGAAAGAGAGAGAAAGACAGAATCAATTTTATTTATTTTTTCATGTGACTTTCATTGCTCCAACACTTCATTGTGTATGTGGTGCTGGGGTTCCAACCGACGCCTTTGCACATGCCAGGCAAACACCATAACTGCTGAGCCACTGCTCTAGCCCCAATCATATGTTATTTTAAGAGAAACAAGAAAACTCAAAGACTTTAAGCAGTGGGCAATGGGACATGCTTTAGTTTTTGAGATGTTCGCACTGCATGATATATGGAGGAAAGGGGGAGGCAGAGAGACCAGTTAGAGGCCATTATGGTGCTCCAGCTAGGAGATAATGAGAGTGTGGATGAGGGAGGTGGTAAGGAAGAAAGAAAAAATAGACATCCACAGCATACATTTTCAAAGTAGAGCTATCGGGGCTGCAGATACTTTGGGTGTGGAGGAAAGAGGGGAGGAATTCAGACTCACATTCAGCTTTGAACTTGAACAATGTGTTGAGTGGGAAAGCTACCTCCTGAGCTGGAGAAGAACAGGTTCAAAGAGATGTACGTTGGGGATTCCTTAACAGCCCTCCCAGTACTTGGGACTACCTCTTTCTTTTGGATGATAGACAAGCCAAGAGGCAGTCCAGTCAGAGATAGTCAATTCAGATATCCTCTTCCTGGAATTCAGAATTCGTATCTTGAATAGGACCAAATTCCATTCCTCCAGGGACAAACTCCAATGAGTTTTTTTTCTTTTACAAAGCAGTTGCTATGCTTCCGAGTTCCCAAACCCAGGGCTACAGCCTCCCATCAATTCTGAGTCCCAAAGTCTTGCAGCATCCAATGCCAGATCTTGCTTATAACCAAAGAAAGTGCAGGTTGAGGATAGGATGGGAGTGGTTTACTCAAAACCAAGAAATACATTTTGGAGAGGTTGAGTGTGAAATGCCTTTGAGACATGTCAAAGATGCTTTGGTGTCTGAGCCTGGAGTTTGGAAGTGAGGTCTGGACTAGGGAAAAATAAGTTTGGGAATCTTCAACATGTAGAATTTATTTTAAGAGAAATGAGTTATCATTAAAGGGCTTTAAGCAGGGCTGGAGTAGTTGCTCAGCAGTTGGAGCACTTGCCTGGCATGCACAAGGACAGGGTGCAAACCCCAGCACCACATACACAACTAAGTATATTGTTGACAACCAAAGGCCAGATGAAAAACTAAACAAGGTTGATTCTCTCTTTCTCTCTCTCTCTCTCTCTCTCTGTCTCTAGAAGAAAAAGAAGAAGAAGAAGAAGAAGAAGAAGAAGAAGAAGAAGAAGAAGAAGAAGAAGAAGAAGAAGAAGAAGAAGAAGAAGAAGAAGACGGCTTTAAGCAGGGAACAGTGATGGGACATGTTTTATGTTTTGATATGTTCACAATGGCTGCTATATGGAGAAAGAGCGAGATAGAATAGTTGGAGGTCATTATGAATTTCCAGCTGAGAGACTGATGGGATGGATGAGGGAGGTGATTTTCTATTGGGAAACCATCTCTTTATTGGCTGGTAGACATGAGGGGATAAAGTGTAGTAATCAAAGAAAAGGGTCAAGCCTTTTCCTGGCCAAGTGAAGAGGGTCTCTGACCTGGGCAGACAGAATATGCCATCCAGGCCACAGCAATCATTTGCAGGAATGATAACCCAGATCATTACAATAAGAATTAGCCAAAGGACTTTTGATGAAACAATTAGGAATGAAGAAGCAGGGTTACTAAACTGGTTCAATGTAAGCTTAGCGCTAACAGAGACGCCATTTTTTTTTAACCACCTTGGGATCATATTCTACTGAAAATGAGGCCAACACAATGGGGAAAAGACTCAAGTAACAGTGGAAAAGAAGCAACATGTTGATGTAGCAGAGAGACCCATGACACTGTCAATCCTGAAGCCAACTTCATCATCATGCAAATCCATGAATGCCTATTTATACTTCAGATAGTTGAGGTATGGTTCTGTTGCTTGCAACCAAGTGAGCTCTAGCAAGTACAGATGGCATTTAAAAAGCATTAATAGGTCTGCAGGCAAGACTCTAACAATTAAATAGAGGAGAAGGAGCCAGCATTTCGGTTAGATTGTTTCTTGTCTTTGATGACAAATATGACCAGAAAGACAATATGATTCATTATATTGCAGAGAAAAAATATCCACTGGAATAGTACAGATGATTTTTAAAATCAGGTGATAGGTATAAAAGGGGCTCTATGTTCGCATATGTCCAAATGTTAAAATGTGCTGCTGGCCTTGCGTGGCATGGCATTTCTGTATTCAAAGCACAGCAGCCTGTGTTCGGACAGCACCACTGCTCCAAGTCATGCCAGTCAAGACAGTGATGGTGAGCTGCCTTTCCTTGGCATCCAGCTGCCTTAGCTGCTGGAATTCAGGGGTTTGGCAGAGACTAGTCACAAATGTGCAAACCATCTGTAAAAATGCAGGAGCCCTTTGTGGCTTGACTGCTTAAAAACAGCACGGAGCCTGGACTCTGTCTCCTTCAGCCCCTGGATTTGCTTGGGATGAGACAGGTTGGTGCCTGCCCTTCAGGCTTCTCTGGTTCTAACAAGAGCCAGACTGACATCTTTGGTTCCAAAATGGATTTTTCTAGTTTTCTTGTCAACAGCAAGCTCTGCACCAAACTGATAATTTGAGCAAATTGTACAGAATTACAAGCAGCGGAATGATGAGTTTTAACCAATAGAGATTGTTGAAACAGACAAATGGTGGCTTCAGGGTGAGTGCCAAGGAGCGAGTCTCAGAGATGGGAGCAGAGGTACCATAGAAACAGACAAATGGCAGGGATAGCAAAAACAGTCAATCAAGAGTCTGCAGTTCAAATGAAAAGTTTGCCCTTTAACCAGACACAAGAAGACAAGGGCAACTCTTCCTTCTGCAACACAAGAAAGAAATATGGATTTCAAATTGTCCCACTCTGGGTAGACTGGGTAGACTCTGAGACAGAACTGGTGCCATTCAGCTGGCCCATGTTGAAACACTCCCATTGTCTTTGTGAATATAAGACCCATTGATAAACTGCCTAACACAGCTCTTAAGTGCTTAGGCTCTGCAGTCTGGCTGCCTGGGTTCATGTACTGGGCTCACTACTTTGTTCCTTAATGTTTCTGTGCCTCAGTTTTTTCACCCATAAAGTAGGTTACAATGGACCTGGGAAGCAATAAGCCAAACACAAAAGGACCAATATTCTATGATTCCATTCATATGAGCTGCTCAGAACAGGCAAATTCACAGAGACAGAAAGCAGAATAGAGATTACCAGGAGCTGGTGGTGGAAGGGAAAATGGGGAGTTATTAAAAAGCACAGAACTTCTGATTGGGATGTCAAGAAGGTTCTAGAAATACAGAGTGAAGACAATTGCACTGGAATGTGATATATTCAAGGCCACTGAATTGTAGACTTGGTTAAAATGGTAAATTTTGTGTTATATTTGTTTTTTCATAATTTAGAATATAATTTTCCACAAACATAATGTTGAGCAAAAAAATTATAGACCAAATAATGAGTGCTATATGATGTCAATGTATAAAGTTAAAAAGCAGGCAAAAGACATTGTTGGTGTTGAAAATCAGGACAGTAGAGACCACTGAGGCTGGTGGAGACTGGCAAGAGACTTCTGGGGGGCCAGTAATGCTGTTTTTCTTATCTAAAAGCTGCCGGCCTGAGTGTGCCACCTTTGTGAAAATTATTGAGCTGTCATTTCTACCATGTTAGACTTCAATAAAAAGTAACCTCCACTCCCACAAGAAAAGTGAGTATGACAATACCATCCTCCTCAGAGCACTATTTTATTGTTCTAAGAGCTAAAACAGACAACACATTTAGAACAGCGCCCAGCGGACAGGGCTCCCTAAATCCTTACCAGTAGGATAGAGAACCAAAGATGCGCCACATGTCATTTCAACCAAGAACAGACCACATATGCAACAGTGGTCCCATAAGATTATAACCATTCTAAAAAGTCCTCTTGCCTAGAGACATCACAGCACAACCCCTTATGTGTTTGTGGTGATGCTGGTGTCAACAAACCCGCTGAGCTGCCAGGGGCATAAAAGTCTAGCACATGTGATTATGTACCATATGTAAGGTCTGATAATGATAATATGTGACTACAACTTCTGAGTTTACTATACTACATTTTTAATCATTATTTCAGATTCTAAAAACCATAAAAGTTTACTGTGGAAAGTTCTACCATGTCGTGCTGGTAGCCTCCTCATACATCTCGTGTTCACCACTTCTCACAATTGTGGCATTTCCTGGTGATTTGATTGAATCTTGGGCTGTTGTGTTCATTATGGCCCTGGTAGCAAATAGCTGTGCCTTATACAAACCAGACACCCTGGGGGTAGGCAACGCCCTGTAGGTTTGTGTATGTCTAAATTCTCTACGATGTTTGCACAACGACAGCATTGCCTAAGGACACATTTCTCAGAATACATCCCCCATTGTTAAGTGATACAGGACTGCACTTTGAGCCTTAACATGTCTTTGCATTGGTGGTTTTAAGTTGGAGCTGATAATCAAGTTACTGCTTCGTCATCTTCCTTCTCATTTTTCCCTTTTTGCAAACTAGAGAAGGTAACAGCCTGTTCTGCTACCTCCCCAGTGCCTGGAATACCAAGTGCACTAGATTAATGTATGATAAACATTTCTGCAAAATAATCTTTTTTCACAAGTTCATTGTTTACGTTATAATCGATGATATGAATGAGTTATTTAAAATTTTCATATGTGTACTTCCACAAACATCAAACAGTCACTAGAATAGCCCATGGACACTGCTCTTTTTTCTTTTTCTTTTTTGTCTTTTCTTTCTCTTTCCCCCCCTGCTGGAATGGGGATTGAATTCAGTACCTTACTGTGCATACTAGGCAAGTACTCTAACACTAAGCTATATCCCCAGCCCTTTTTGTTTTATTTTGTGACAAGTTCTTGCTAAATTGCCAGGTTGGCATTGAACTTGAGATCCTCATGCCTCAGCCTCCCAAGAAGCTAGGATTATAGGTGTGAATCACCATGACCACCTGGACAGTGCTTTCATGTCAAAACTTTTTCAAATACTGTATATTTTTTAAAAGAGCTATCACACATTTCTTTATATTACTCTTGGTTGACATTTTAATTTTAGAAATGATAATGTTGATTATAACAAAAAATCAATAATAAACTTTACCAGATGTAGTGGGTTGAATTGTGACCTCCAAAGGATATGTCCACCTGGAACCTTAGAATGTGATCTTATTTTAAATATGTGTCTTTGAAGGCATAATTAAGATAAGGATCTCAAAATAAGAGTTATCTGCATTACTGTGGGGGTTAAGTCCAATGTCAAGTGTACTTCTAAGAAACGGAGAGGATACTGACACGTAGAAAAAGACATGTAAAGGCTGAGGCAGAGAATGGATTTATGAGATCCCAAACCAAGGAATACCAAGGACCAAAGGTTGCTGAGAGCCACCGGAACCCAGGAGAGGCATGGAATGGATTCTCCCTCAGAACTTCCAGAGGAAACATGCTCCTGATGATATCAGGTCTGGATTTGCAGCATTCAGAACTTTGAGGGAATCATTTTGTGTTGTTTTAATCCACCGACTTTTAATTTATTGCATCTGTTCTAGGAAACTAATACACCAGCTGCATAATTTACTAAGAGTTTTAAAAGTCACAGCAATTATAGTATCAGTTATCCTGGCCCTGGCTTGATTTACATCCTTCATTTACAAAATGTGTGCAAGGGTTTATTCTGAAATACAGTACCAGATTCCCACGTATAATTAAATATGCAAGATCACATAGCACCTACCTTTTCACAGGACCATAAACTAAACCACTGTCATGGTATGAATGTTTGTGTCCCCTCCAAAACTCATATTGAAGCTTAATCCCCAAGGCAACAGCATTAGGAAATGGAGCCTTTAGGAGATGATTGGGTTTTGAGGGTTCAGTTCTCATGAATGGGATTATTTCCCTTATGAAAAAGCTTAAGGGAGTCTGTCTGGTCCTTTTTGTCCTTCAACCAAGTGAGGATACCTCAACAAGACATATAGAGCTGCAGGTCCATGCCAGACTTATCCACTGGCCTTAATCTTGGACTTCTCACCCTTTGGAACTATAAGAAAAAAAATCATTTGTTTAAAAATTACCAATTGGTGGCTCAGCAGTTATGGTGCTTGCCTCACATGTGCAAGGACACAGGTTCAAACCCTAGCACCACGTACATAACGAAGTGTCGGAGCAACAAAAGCCAAAATGAAAAACTAAAATAAAAATTGATTCTCTCATTTTCTCTCTCTCTTTCTTAAAAAAAATTTCCAAGTCTAAAGTATTTTGTTATAGCATCAAAAATAGACTAAGACCATCAGTGTTTGAATTTTCATTTAATCCTAAAAGTTCAAACAGGTCCAAGGAGAAAAATGAAGACAATGGATGTTACAGTTTGGATCTTGAATGTCCCCCAAAGTCTCATGGGTTGAAGTCTTGCTCCCCAATATAGCAATGTTCAAGGTTTTGGGGAAGTGAGTGGATCATGAGGGCCCTAATCTCATCACTGGATTAATTCATTGATTGGTCCATAGCTGAATGGACCATTGGGAAGTGGTGGAAAGTGGAGGAGGTAGGACGTAGTTGAAGGGAATGAGTATGTCCTTGGGGAAGGTGTCCTATGGCACTACATCATGTCCTCTCCGCCCCTCTTCTTTCTCTGTTTCTCCGCTACCATGAAGTGACCAGTTCTGTTCTGCCAGGTGCTCTCCGCCACCATGTTCAGCCTCACCACAGGCCAGAGTGATGGAACACAGCAACCAAGGATCCAAACTGAGATCCAAAATAAATCGTCCTTCCTTTTAAGTTACTTTTATTAGGTATTTTGTTGCAAGGACAGAGATCAGACTAACTTTCCTTCCAGCTGATAGGCAAGATAAGGGAGTGAACAGGAACATGAGATGGGTTCAGAAAGTCTTGGAATCCTGACTCCACCGCTTCATGACAAATTACTGAACTTGACAAATTACCGAAACTCTAGGCTTCTCTTTGATTGTTTGTAAAATAAGGATTATTGAATTCCCGAAATTCTACCAGACAACTGAATAAAGGGGACACCATTTTGACGAAGTCTTATTAGTATCTCAGAAAAGGGAAGTCAGAGCAGGGTACTTAGAGGGTTTGGAGATCTGGGTTCAGGGGGGGTCTTTCAAAGAGAGACTATCTAGAATTGGGCTAAGATCATGACATAAGCAAGTTGAGTGTCTCAAAGAAAGTCTCAATGAGTAAACCACAGTGCTATGAGAGCGAATGGTTTGCCCAAAGCAAGCAGACTGTTATCTCAGATAAATGGGTCAGCAGGAATTTCCTGAAGCAAATAGAAGTTATTTATTGGTTTATTGTCTTATCTTTCCCAGGCAAAATTTTCATGGAACAAGTAACAAAGTCATATTGACGCAGGTGGTCTCAGTTCTTAAGCTCAAATAGCTATGCCATGCTGATGGCAGATTTCATAGTTCTCAAGAGAGTAATATCTACTTTCTGTGATTATTAATCGGGAGTAAACGAGATCATGGTTCCATAGTGTCCACCACGCAGAATGGACTAAGTATGCAATAATGTGACTACTATTCATTTTATTTTGAAAGACAAGACAAATGTAGCTAGAAAAATTTGATGTCTCTTAAAATTTTTAATTAGTTTTTGCAAATAATAAACAGAAGAATACCCTCAGTTTTCTTGTAGTTCAGAAACTGAAACTTCTGAAGTTGGGGGGAATTTGCACTTACAAAAAAAGGGGGGTTTGTTTGTACAATAACTAGATTTCTT
This sequence comes from Aplodontia rufa, assembly GCA_004027875.1. NCBI lineage: Eukaryota > Metazoa > Chordata > Mammalia > Rodentia > Aplodontiidae > Aplodontia > Aplodontia rufa. The sequence goes on from PVKS010011264.1 coordinate 49,005, forward strand.
AATAATAAAGGGAGGTTAAAAAGGAATTTTTTCCTGAGGGCCCTTTTCTTTGTTATGATTCTAGCAGGCAGCATGTTTGCATTCCCCCAAGCCTTCTTGAATAATCAGCTGTCCATACGGTTCACGTCTTCAAGAAGATGATAATTCTTACAAATGCATAGGGACTTGGAAAAATGACGAATCATATGGAAATGCAACACTCTGTCTCTGTTCATTCACCCTGCATATTCTCAGTTTAATTAGCAAAATTTTCTAATACAAAGAAGCAACATCACTTCAGTCTCTGAACACATAAAGCCCAGAGGAATTCCTTGAGTGCTATTTGAACTGACCTCAGAATCTACGGACTGTGGCTGAGTCTCATCTAGAGGAACAGAACATGATGTGGCAGAATCCCTGGCTGACTCCAAGGGCAGTGATCATTCAAACCCCCTGCAATACTCCCAGGGAACCCTGAAATAGCATTCTAAAGACAAGATAGACTACCCTAGTCCTGCCCCTAACCACTTCAATCCAGGGAGTCTGAAACCCCCTCACTCAATTTCCCATCTCTGCAAGGGAGAGAAAAAGTGTCCCTGTTCTTCACTGCTTTATGTCACGTAAATGAAGGAGATAAAATAACACATATTCCTTGGAAGAAAATTATTATTTTTTTATTTTTTAAAGAGACAAGGACAGTAAGAGAGAGAGAGAAAGAGAGAATCAATTTTATTTAGTTTTTCATGTGGCCTTTATTGCTCTGACACGTCATTGTGTATGTGGTGCTGGGGTTCAAACTCACATCCTCATGCATGCCAGGCAAGCACCATAACCACTGAGCCATCACTCCAGCCCGTATTTTATTTTTTTGATAAATAATAATTGTGTGTAGTTATGAGATTCAATGTAATGTTTTGATATATGTGTACATTGTACAATGATAAAATCAAGCTCCTTTACATATCCATTACTTCACTGACTTTTGTGTGTGCTGACAACATTTGAAGTCTATTCTTTTAGCAATTTGTTATTTTTCTTTATCTTTTAGCAATTTGGAAATATATTATACCTTATCATTAAGTATAGTCACCATGTTGTACAATAGATCATAAAAACATATTACTCTTATGTAACTGAAATTTTGAACTTTTTGATTCACATTTCCTCTTTCCCCATCCTCATTCAACTCCAGCCCCTGGGAATCACCCTTCCACTCTCTACTTTTATGAATTCAGATTTTTTTAGATTAAGCATATAAGTGAGATTACGCAATATTTGTCTTTCTGTGCATGGCTTGTTTCACTTAACGTAATGCCCTCCAGGTCCATCTATATTATCTGAAATGAAATATTTCCTTATTTCTAAGTCTGTACGGTATTCCCTTATATTAAGAATTCTTCAGAATTCCAAAATGTCATATTATGTGATCATGAAAGCAATTATACGATATATTGGAAACTTTCATAGGTCAAACTAATAATAGATATACTGATCTGAATGAGTCTGTATAATGCATGGACTGTGTTTTTAAAAGTGCAACAGCATGCAATTTCTAAAACTGTGATGGTTTTCGGACCCAAGTTAATAGATGCACTTAGCTAATGACTACATAAAATGTATAATTAGCAGTTATTTATATGCTTCATTGATTTGAGCATTTACCCTAAACTGATAATTTTCATTATCAATTTGTTCAGTTGCTAAAAGCATTTACTAAGCAAATGTTTTGGCACTGACTTGAATCCCAAATATTTGTAGATTCTGGCTTCACATTGGAGTGCCTCAGAGGCAGGTTCCAGGGTCTTAGACTTAAGTTAATATACCAACCCTCCATTTTTTAGCTGTGCATTCTTGGCCAGATAATGAACTTTCTGTACCTCAGTTTCTCCAATGAGAAAAATAATCACGGTCATTTGAGCCGGTAGGTAGGAGGATAAAATGCTTTAATTTATGTAATTAAAGGATCCAGTGCATAGTAAATGTGTCATATGTTTTAGTTTTTGCTGATTTATTTTCCTTGGAATTGCATCATGTGACATTTACAGTGACATTTTCCTAGAGGGTTCACTTATGTGGGAGAATTTGGTAGCATTGTTAATTAAAACATATCCTTTTTGGCTTTGTGTTATGCAAAAAGCAAAGGGCAAGAAGTTAGGAAATCTGGATCTGAAGCTCAGCACAGCCATTAGATACAGGATCTTGAGTGAATCTTACTCTCTGGACCTGTTTCCTCAAGAAAAATAGGTGGAGTGAGCTCATTTCACGACCTCAAGACGCCATAACCTGGTGGTGGAAAGAAGCTTGGAGCAAGTAGTCCAGAGTTCAAATTCTAATTTTAATGTTTTTTTCTTAGTTTTGTGTTTATGCTAAATTATTTTATTTTCCTGTAGTCTTCTTATCAATATTTATGCTCCTACAGATAGAATCCTGTAGGTTAGAACCAAACTATAAAAGTGCATTTTGGGCACTCAGAGAATCTATTATAAACAGTATCTTCCCTGAGTAGCTGCAAATTTTCATTTTGCCACTGAGTCATTATCTGAATCATGGCTCTGTCTGAGTCAAGAAATGTAATAAAATCTAAGAATTACTTTCATCCATTTCTTCTTTGTGCAAGTATTTCTCTCTACATAATCCAAGAAATAACTTGAATCTGTCTTAGGGTTTTTGACATTTTAAAGGGACTGTTTTAGAGGAAGACAATAAAATGTTATTCTCATCAAGAAATGGCATATGTGTAGCGTCCCCTCCAACACACAAACATATCCCACAACAAATAATACACTCAAAGATGAACACCAATGCAGTTCCACTCCCTGGCCAGAAAAGCACTTTCCTGCCCCTCAACCTTATTCATTCGGTCCCCTTCTTGAATCACAGAATTCCTTATGACTAGGTACTCCCTGTCCAGAGAGCAGGTCCTAGAGATCAGTAACTATCCTTTTCTCCAAATTCTGCATGGCTTCTTACACTTTGTAGGTATCCAGGTATTGAAGATACCCAGAGGTATCTCCTTCTACCTATCTGTCAAAGGGCTCAGCTCTGTAGGAGTCCATTCTGATTCTCAGCCAGAGATCTGCAAACTCCCAATGCACCACAGCGCAGATGCAAGGGAGAAGGAAGAGGCCTTGCTTACCAGGTCATCATCTGCGAGCCTCGCAATTTCCAAAGGACAAGTTTTCACAGGAAGAAACAAAGGATGATGGGCCGTTCCTCCCGGACAGCTTTAGGACTAGCATATCCTTGACACATTCGGAGACAACTGTGGCCTGAAGGCCCATGGACATTTGTAGCAAGATTTTAATGACTGTCATTAGTTCTGCCATTGCCATCATCCAATAAAAGCCACCAGCAGCTTGATGTGATTATCCCTCAGTTGTGCAGTGCCTCTTGGACTCCAGTGAGCGACAGAGCATATGGTCTTTGCCAACAGCATTCATTATTCATCAAAGGAGAATAAAAATCACAGTAGCACCCAGTTTGTCACAGTAGGTAATGGCTTTGGGCAAATCATAGCTTCAGCTCAGCTTGGGTCTTTCAAAGATGCTGGCCCCCATTTTTCCACAATGCACTTCATAAAAGTGAAAATTAAGCACATGCTGAATGGGATTTCAAAAAAAAAATCACCACATAATTAGGAGGGAATAGTTAAAATTGTATTCCCCTGTAAGAGCAAAGCATAGTAACAAGTTAATGCAATTACTAATTCAGCTGTTGTTTTTTTTTTTTTTTAAGAAGCAAACAGCATCATTAAATCCTTTGTCTATATTTTTTCAGGGACCTAATGAAAGTGAAATAAATGAACTGGATCCACTTCTCCCCACTCCTGTCTCTGATATGCCATTAGATAATAGGCCTCCCACTTCACTCTCTCCAATCCCATCTAAAAAATAAAGCAGTCCACCATCTGTGAAATGGAATATGCACTGCATCTGAACACCTGGAATAGAAGTCATCATTTTTTGAGTTGCCAGGAAATTTGCATCACTGCCTAGCTGCTTCCAATTAACAAAAGATTCGCCACACACTGATTTGTAGGCGACGTCTGCAGGCGTAGTATGCAGACTGTGACCTGTGGCCATAACTACACAGTACAACTTCCCTTCTTACCTGTCATAATTCTCCCATACACTCCCAATTCACTTCAGACAAGTGATCTACTCGAAGTGATTCTACTCATGATCTCTCAAATACAGTTTTCTCTTTTGGGTCACTATATCTTTATGAATGCTGTTCACCCTCCTTGTAGAGGCATTTTGGAGTAGATGCCAAATGAAAGCAGGAGGACCATAGTGTGATAGGCTGATTGGCAGTTCACTTCTGTAAAGAGTACTGATGAGGGGATGTCTCAGCTCTTTGAAACTAAGGGGGCAGGGCTGGAGCGGTGGCTCAGCAGTTACGGCGCTTGCTTGGCATGCGCAAGGATATAGGTTCGAATCTCAGCACCATGTACACAACAAAGTGTCAGAGCAACTAGAACCAAATGAAAAGCTAAATAAAATTGATTCTCTCTTTCTTTCTCACTGTCCTTCTCTCTTTAAACAAAAAACAAACAAACAAACAAACCAGGGGAGGAGGGAATCCAGAAACTCACCTGTCTGCATGTAATTATAAACTTTAGAATCCATCAACACCAATCCCAAAACACTGTTTGGACGTGCAACATTATAAATGAACAAATTCAGTAAGTGGTTGACCAGTTCTGAACACAAGAGGACCCAAATTTATAATTTATAAATGGTTAATTTAGATACATAAATCACATATTAATTAATATGACACTTAAGTGTCATTGGTCATAAGACATAACATCTTTTTTTCTTTTTAAAGAGAGAAGGACAGTGAGAGAGAGAGAGAGACAGAGATAATTCATTCTTATTGAGTTTTTCATATGGCCTTTGTTGTTCTGACGCTTAGTTTTGTACGTGGATGCTGGGGTTTGAACCTGTGTACTTGTGTATGCAGGGCAACACAGTAACCACAGAGCCACGGCTCCAGGCCCAACACACCATCTTTTAATGAAGAAGAAAAATCACCAATTAATCCATGATACCAGCCTTTATTAGAAATTCTAATTTTCTGTTATGTTAAATTTATAGGATATAAATATGTATTCATTTAAATAACACAGAATCGCCATATGAATATCTACATCCCTGTTTCCCATGCCCACCAATGACTGTCACCCAGGCAACAGTGAGTTTGACACCAGAAATCATAATATACATTTCAGAGTTGCTCAACTATGAAAAAATGGGCTATTCAGCATTGGTATAATATGGTGTCTGTATGTTTCCGGTGAGCCTCACATATAACCAAGAGTCCCTCCTTGTCTGATGCCTGCAGCAGCCAAGGGATGAATGAGACCCTGTTCCAGGAGCCTTCTCTTGTATATCTTCTGCCTCTACTGTGCTCAGAGATGGTGCTCCTGATTCTAAGTGCCAGCTGGCCCCTCACTCCGCAGCCACTCATTAGGGCTCACTCCTATTCTTTTTTCACTTTTGCATTTCCCCCAAACTCCATAACACTTGACATGGCCACCTTGCTTCTATTATCGCTCCTGGTTTAAGTAGTTCTTGAAGATTTTTTTTCTTCACATCAAGAAAACTTCCCTTAATTAAAAAAACGGGTACCTGTTCTCATTCTCTCCAGGAGGATTTTGTTAATTTTGAGAATGAGACGATACCATCATTTTGAACGTCTATTTTAATTGTGGTACCCATATAATATTAAATTTATCATCTTCACCTTTTCTTATAAGAAAATATTTCAAATTTTCATGCTATTCGTGTTATATACTTCATTTCTATGTATGTTATAAGCACCACACTCACTGTTATTATTTTTCCCTAGGGGATTTTAGAGGTCTTCAATGATTTCGTGTAGAAAGGAACAGTGTTTTGGGGAACTAGCTCAAAGGCCATCCTTTCCCCACTTCCAGTAAATCAGCAGACACACACTATTAGCCTGCTTTTTTTAATATTTGATTTTTAAAAAATTCTGTTATACAGCTCTACAGCAAGATCAAAGGGAACACCTTCCACCTGGGGCTTCAGCTGGCTGCTGAAAGAGCAGCACAAAAGGCCATGAACTCTCTCTGGAGCTCACCGAGCTCATCCAACCACCTCCTGCACCTGGGCCAGAATGGCCTGGACAGGCCAGCGCACACTCCCAATGCCCCGCCCCTCCAGTCTACTGCTGCTGTATTATTCATTTCCTTTCACCTCTGAAGAGGCTTTTAATATTCATGCTAACCTGATTTCACCTGTATAAAAAATGTTCAGGGGCATGTAGGCATTTTGTGATTTGTCGTGGTTCTAAATGTCCCCGAGGGTGGTCCTGACCCACACAGAACAAGTCTGCTTCAGAGCAAACCGGAGGTGCTCTCGCTCTCCTCCGGCCAGGCAGAATTTGTGGAGTTTGTTCTTCCTCTTCCATATGCATGTGCGATGGTGTGTTGGTCAATGTTTACCAACCAGCTCTGGAGAGGGAAGGAAACGTCTTGGTTGGGAGAGTTGGTCAGTTTCCCACGATGGCCAATTTTGGGACACCACAATGACATCACCGTTGGCTGTTGGGAAGAGATGCACTAGCACATCTTAAGGTGGGGTTTCCACCTTTCAGATGCAGCAGGCATGAAAAACCCTAGATCAGCAACAATAGTTAAATGGAGTAAACATAACTAGGAAGGGATGAGTGTTGACTATTCCTTGCCTTCGTTATTGGTATAATCTAATTGTAAGTCTATATAATTCAATTTTTAATAATGGCTACATTTAATAACCAGTCAACAAAACTCTGGAAATTTTAGCAATTAGCTTGTTATAGTCAGCTTTTCCGGCTGTGAGCAAAATACCCAAGAAGAACAGCTTAGAGGAGGGGAAGTTTATTTGGGATGCATGGTTTCAGAGGTCTCAGCCCACTGGAGGACACTGGACCCAAGATGAGGCAGCATGTCATGGGGGAAGGGCCAAGGAGGAAAGCTGCTCAACTTAGCACAGGGTCAGGAAGCAGAGAGGGAGGCTGCAGGAAAGAACAACCTTCCAGGGCAGGCCCAGTGATCCACCTGCCTACAGTTACCACCCAGGCTGTCCATTCGAACCAGAATGGGCTGACTAGGCTACAGCTCGCACAACCAGTCATTTCACCTCTGAACATCCCTGCACTAACGCAGGAGGTTTGGGGTCACTCTCTTCCCAACCAGAACATCGCTCTTGCACATCGCTCTTGCAGCTTGAGTTCGACAAAATAATCAAGTATATGCTAACTTATCCATATTTTTTTTAAAGAGAGAGGGACAGTGAGAGAGACAGAGAAAGAGAGAAACAACTTTATTTAGTTTTTTCACATGGCCTTAGTTGCTCCAACACTCAGCTGTGTACGTGGTGCTGGGGTTTGAACCCCGGTCCTCGTGCTTGCCAGGCAAGCGCCGAAACCGCTGAGCCACCGCTCCAGCCCACTTATCCATATTATTAATCTTTTAAGTTACCACCTAAATTTTATACTCTAGATTATGAAGCTGTTTTATACTTCTTTTCATTTGCTATATAGCTAAATATAGTTAGAAAACTCATTTATAACATTAATGCTCATGTTAACTTATGATAAATGCTTTTGAGAGGCTACCCAAACGCACCAATAACAATATTTGGACTATATTCCAAATCTGGAAATTTTAGCAATTGGCTTCTGAAATGACATTTTTAATCTAAAAAGGCTTTATAAACTAAAAAAATTACCAAAAAGGATATATTACTATCAAAGTAAATAAATAATTTTTGTCACAAACTCAAAAGCTTCTGTGCAACAAAAGAAACAATTTCAACAAAGTGAAAAGACAAGCTACAGAATGGAAAAAAATTTGCAGAATGTCCAAGGAATTGATTTGCAAAATATATAAGGAATTCAAACAACAGCAAAAAAGAAAAAGTAAAAAAACAAAGCAATCTGATTTAAAATAGGTAAATGACATGAACAGATATTTCTCACAGAAGATATGCAAATGGCTAACACAAACATCAAAAAGTATTTACTAGCACTAATTTAGGGAAATGAAATCAGGGAAATCATCTGACCCCAGTTGAAAGGCTATTGTCAAAATGACAAAAAATAATAAATACTGGTGAGGATGAGGAGAAAGGGGAACTCTCATTGCTTTTGGAAGAAATGTAAGCTCTTGTAATCATATGGAAAACAGTATGCAAGTTCCTCAAAAAACTAGAAATGGGGCAGTCATAGTGTCACACACCTATAATCCCAGCTGCTAGGGAGACTGAGGCAAGAGGATCACACATTTGAGGCCAGCTTAGGCAGTTTAGCAAGAGACCCTATCTTTA
>PVKS010011265.1:0-57255 GCA_004027875.1 Aplodontia rufa
ATAGTTTTAGATCTGGAATGGCAAAACCGCCTGTTTCATCTTTCTTGCTTAGTAGTGCTTTGGCAATTCTTGGTTTCTTGTTGTTCCAAATGAATTTGAGAATTGCTTTTTCTATGTCTTTAAAGAACAACATAGGTATCTTTATAGGGATAGCATTAAATCTATATAAAGCTTTTGGTAGAATGGCCATTTTTATTATCTTCAGCACACTTATGTGAAACTTTCTGCAATGACATTCACTGAGCATTTAACTTATGCCTTATGAGACTAAGAAACTAAGATTTTCATTTTAACTAATTAAAGTTAAAATACAAATAACAATTGTAGCTAATGAACATGATATTGGGTAGCAAATTTTATGTCTATAAATTAGTATTTTATACATAATTTTCTATAAATATACACATATGAATTAAATTTATATTTATATATTTCTTTGTATGTACACATATATGTATATATACATGTACACATATGTACATTCAATGTCAATACACAATATATTCATAGATTTGGGTTCTAACACTTATACTAACATACACATTGGGTTACTAAGTACTAGGTTTGTCAGTATTATTAAGTATAGAATCAAACGCATTTTAAAAATCATGCATCATATCTCAAAAAACTACCATTTAAAAACTGCACTATTGGGGCTGGAGCGGTGGCTCAGTGTTTACAGCACTTGCCTGGCATGCACAAATACATGAGTTCGAACCCCAGCACCATGTACACAACAAAGTTTCAGGGCAGTGTAAGTCACATGGAAAACTAAATTAAAAAGTTAATTCTCTCTTTCTCTCTCTCACAGTCCCTCTCTCTTTAAAAAATAAATAAATAAAAACTGCAATAATATTTCAACTTTCTATTTTCAAACTGAATTGTTGGGGAATATTAGGCTTTTCTATTTAACAAGCAAAATAAAACAAAATAAACAAACAAAAAAAAACCAAAAGCAACCAACCAAACAGGGAAACAAAGAGCAGTTGGGGTTGATAAGTTCTATGGCACTGCTTTTTGTGAAACTAATTAAAAGAAACACTTGACAAAGCTGATTTTTTAAATCATATGCAGATGGTCCTTGACTTCCTGTGGGGTTATGTTAATGCCATGTAAGTGGGATTAAGGACACACCTAACTTGAGGAGCCTGCTGGCTCAACAGCACTCTGCTTATGGAGGCTGAGCCATTGACCCTGGTGAACCCCTGCCTGCCTGGGAGCTATGGCATTCTCATGATAACCAAGATTGTGAAGAGCATTGTACCCTAAATCAATTTTCCAGAAGACCAAAATACAGAGTTCAAGATATAGTTTCTATTGAATGTTTATCACAGCCACAAAATCACACAGTGGAAAAGTTGAAGATTCATAAGTCAGGGACCATTTTTCATTTTATTTATTTATTTATTTTTGTCTCAGATAAATAAGGACACGTGTGAATAAGAAACTTAAGAACTTTGACACCAAAATGATGGCTCGGTTTTTAATTTAATCTGTAAATGATATTTAGTATTAATAAAATTGGTGGAATTACCAGAACCTGTATCTTCATTCATTTTCTGTTACAACAGAATACCTGAGACTAGAAGCTTTAAGAAGAACAGAGCTTTATTTTGTACAGTCTGGAGGATGCAAAGTCCAAGGTCCAGGGTCCACATCTGAATATTGCCCTTTTTGTTTGGTCTTTCTTTGGTGAAAGGAGGAAGGGCAAGATAGCCTGATGGAGACAGAAAAGGAGAGATAAAGGTAGACCTTTGTCAGGAAACCATTCCTAAAACAATTAACACACTTCCAGGATAAAAATATGAATCCAGTCATCAGGTAGAGTCCTATGACTTCATTACCTCTTAAAAGTCCCACCTTTCCACTCATTGCACTAGGAATTAAGATCCCAACACACAAACTTTGGGGAGTATATTCAAACCAGAGCAACTTGCATATTTCCACTTCTAGATGTAACAAGTTAACAAGATAATAAGCAAATTTTGAAGTCTTTACCAAGATGAAACCCTCAATGCAAAAGTAACATTGCCATCTGAATAATGCTGAAATAGCTTATTTATAACCCTTCCCTACATTTATAAGATAAGTTGCAAGCAGACAATTTAACACTGAAGACAATAATCAAGGTAAAATGACAGAGAAATAAGTTTGTTCTGTTCAGAAATTATGTAATGCCTATTCAATGGCTTTGTTAATATGGTTGTATATTTTTGTTTAAATAAGCCAATAACATATATCAAATGTAAAACAAACAATGCATCTAATATCTACAGCATTAAATTGTATTTGTCTTGCATTTTTGTACAGTTCTAAAAGCCATATATCCAAATCTAAGCTTAGAATAAAATGGATGAATATATAGTGTTATTTTTTCCAAGAAGAGATGATACTTAAGAATCATAGCACAACAGGATGTGAATTATGCTGTAATAATCCACACCCTTCGCATTGTTAGATATGAGATTATACTGTGCTCTACTCAATACACAAGGTATGAATTATTACCCCATAATTCACAGCATGGAATGGTTTATTGTGCTTATAAACAAATCCCTACACAAATATTTTTTATTAAAAAGAGTAAAATGCTCCGATGTAATCCGTTTTTAAAAGGAAATGTGAGAAAGCAATAAGAATGGGAATTACAATACCATCAAATGTCGTCTTGACTTTTAAACACAGTACTTTCCTTTAACCAAAATCAAGTGCATTTCTTTGCTTTCCTGGACAGATGCTCAGACCCAGCAGGTATTTTAGCAGCCAAGTTAGCTAAACTACACTCGAGTTACCAGAGATCCCCTTGGAATCAGCTATTTTTCACAAGTCAACTCCCTTGCTAGGTCTTTTCCTTTTACTTCAGAGCCACACTGCCCTCTTGTTCTTTTTAAAGGCTGCCAGTTTAGTGGTTGAGCACAGGAAAATCATGAAAGCCTCTCAGCTTGCTTCTAGCAGGTTCTAGATGGCATGAAGCTGAAATGGGTGTGTGCCTTTGAACTTGGGATTCCTATAAATGCTTTTGATTGAGGAGACAATGCTACACTGGAAAATAAGCTCTCCCACTCCATCCTCATCGCTGGCTTCCAAGACATTTAGTGATTAGTAAGAACAGCTGGGTTCCTGTGAATATCAATTTCACTAAAATATTCAATAAAAGCTGATTCGCTGCTTGCATATGAAGAGTGGTATGCTTTAGGATAGTCAACTCAGGTTAACACTAATCTTATTGAGAATGATTTAGAGCAATTTCTTAGTTAATTTCAGAAAATTACCCCAACACTTTGGAGCGAGGTGACCTATCTAAAGTTACTCCTGTGCATTACATATGTAGAAACACCAATGTGGATGACTCTTAGCCTCCTTTTCTTCCTCACCGTGCCATGGATATTGAAGGTATTAAGAGCACCGCAATGAATGGAAGTGTGGATGACTTAAGTCCAATGACAGCTGAACATGAGAGCCAAAGCCAGTCAGAAAGAACAGGAGCTGAAGTTCATGGGAAGGGAAGTGAGTGGCAGGAGGCTTTCTTAGCCTGTGGGACAATTTAGAGACAACTCCAATAATTCTCTTTTAATCTGATGGCTTTGTTTTTTTTTTCATTATTGTCCCCAAATGCACCCAACATAAAAGTTACCATTTCAGCCACGACTAAGTATATATAATTCTTTGTCCCTAACTACACTGATGATATCGTGCAACCACTGCCACTGTTTATTTGCTTTTTCATTATCTTAAATGGAAGGTGTGCACTGTTGGACAATAACTGCCATTTCCCTCTCCCTCAAGCCCTTGGTTACTTTTATTTTACTTCCTCTCGTTGTTAGTAATTTTCTGTTTTAAATGGATGGTGGGATGTTGAACTTCAGTTTATGATTTTAAAAAATAAGGTTCAATAATTTTTCTAATAGATAAGCCCCTAACTCCTCTTTAAAGACTACTGATTCAGTTTCTTAAAACTGGCTCCATATTGGTTGAACATAAACTTACTGAGACATTAATAGCTCCAGGTAATTCCTACTGTGATTATTTTGGGGGGTATTAAGGATATTTTATATTCTAACTGGGCCATTTCATAATACAGATTGGATGAAAAATACTCTATTGATTTCAATTATCTGAGGGCTTAATTTACAATTTTTTCCCAATAAAGACCTGGACTGATATTGAGAGGAATATGATTTGTACAAGGAATAATTAGCACAAAGATTAACTCTCCCTTTATTACATGAAATCAATATGACTTGTCAGAATTACTTTACTAGTGTCTTCTACATTTTAGAGAGAATGTTCGTATGTTTTCTAATAGTCATCTAAATTATAGGGGCTATTTCTCAAAATGTATAAGTTGAATTATTCTTATTTTTACATTAGAAACATTCAACTGATATATTTTAAAATAAGATATATAGTTAATGCTAAGAATGATCTCAAAATGTGATAATTCCCAAGTTTTTTTTTTCAGGTTACTATATGGTACTATAATTTTAATTCATGATAACCTACTATATTTTGTATGTTTATATAAATATTAATTATTATAATCATCAACTTCAGCATCATTATCATAGATATTGTAACTTGACTGTTACATATTCTTACAAAAAATCTTATCTATGTCAAAATTCCTCCTTTATATTTTTTTCAAATTTAAAATAGGCATTAAACCATAATTATATTTGAATATTTTTGTTTTGCAGAATCTGCATTTAACCCATATATTTGTTGATAAGATTGGCTGATGGCAAAACTACACAGAATTAGATGTAGTTCTAAAACTTTTACAGCATAAATATATTCATTAACATAAGAATACATATTCTCTAACTTCCATGATAAGGCTTTAATCGTGGCATTACTCTTTGCAGCAAAATACCGTCTTAACAATAACTCTTAGAAGTTCCATAAGCAACTAAGGTGCAAAAGCTACAAAAGTTAAAGCTCTACCATCCCTTCTTCTCCATCCCCAAAAGACCTGCTGCTCCTGTATTGGCTAGAAGTGGATTTAATAATGTGACTTCTCCTGGATCACATGGAGATCACCATTAATTCCCATCCACTTAACCACTAAGTTTCTGTTTCCACTTCTGAAATGCCCCCAGCCATGTCCCATATTCCCATTCTGAGTGTGCTTTAATTGCACCCCCAATTAAAATTGTCACACCACTGCTTCTTGATCATATCCCCACTTCCCACATGTGTCTATCCTCACCTCATGGTAAAAGTCAGAATATGATGCAATTTTTACGCAGAGACTGTAGAAGAGCAAGGTTGGCTTGGAACCACTGTTGTTCCAAGTGTCAATTAAATGATTATTAATGCTGAATTCTACATGTTCATGGCATTTATTATTTTAAATAAGAATGCAATTAATTTCTGATATTTTTAAATTAAAATAGTAGTCAAACCCTGTTTGCAAAAACTTTGACAACAAAATCACAAGTAAATAAGCACACAGTCCATTTCCTTACAGAAATGTTTACCCTAAAATTAAGTGAGAATTAATTATTGCTTCTGTAATTAAGTATATTGTTTATTTTTTAAAAATTTGTAGTAATTATTAAATTATCTATCATCTTTTTATATAAAAATTTTTTACTCACAGATCTCTATGACTTAAGAGGTAAGTCAATGTTTGTATAAAGACAAACTTCTAGCTCTTAAGGAACTGGACAAAGAAAATAATTCATAAAGATAAAAACTAGAAGCTCATTTGAGGAAAGTTATTTTATGAGTGTTTGGATAAAAGCAATTATTTCTTTTGAACTATCTGTCTCAGTAGAAGTACTTAACATTTTTCTTTTTAGTTCCTTTAAAACTGCCTCAGATCAAAATTTTTGCAGGAGGGCTTATTTAGAAGTGTTTATCTTTCACTTGTTTCAAGACAGTTGAGCATAAGGACATATACCCATTTGAAAGCTCCCAGAGCTTCTCTCGCTTCTCTCTTCTGCATATATATATACAACATTATTGCCCAAAGCCACAGTATCATACTTCATATGGAACCATTAACATGGATTCTAATGAATCCCCAAATGTGAATTTAAAAAAAATAGTGAAGATTATTTTTTAAGAGAGTCTAACAGGTTATAGACTTATGTTAATTTATGTTAATAGTAAATATATTGAAAAGTTATATCAAAATTACACTTACAACCAAAACACTTCCACCTCTTAAATTGTCTAATACACAAAGCACTGGAAATGAGTTTTTATATTTTTTAAAAAATATCAGTTGAAATATAATGAGGAAACTAAATAGAATGTCTTTGACTACTTAAAGCAATGGAATTAAAACAATGGTTTTTCTCTTTTATAGTCTTAAGCAGAGGAGGGCAGGAAATGTTCTGTAAGAGACATTACTAGAAAAATGTGTTCTGGTTAAATGCAGTTGGTAAGATCAGCCCATAAAAGATTAAGACCATTTTTAAAAACTTGATTCCATACTTATTTATTCTCAATTATATGTAGCAAAATCAATAAATTGAATAATTCATTCAAGGCTTAACTAATATTTTATTATATGCAGTTATGGTCTATTAGCATTTTAATATAAGTATTAGCCAAGCTTAAATTTTACTACTAATCGATTCCATATTTTATAGTACATTTTTCTTAATTAACTTGTTTTTCTCATGCACTGTTTTGTCTTTTGCATCAGTAGTTTATATGAACCATTCAGACTGTAAAAAATTCGTAGTATAAATATGCTAACTTGTGGTTTCCTTTTACTTGTTTTCTCTTGAATGTTTTTTAGCTCCATCCTCTAATTTAGATATTATGTTTACTAGTCTTTATTATTAAATAAGTCCCTCTCAATGCATTTGAATTACTCTATTAGCCAGTGAGAACTGTAAAAGCAATGGTAAGGAGGATAAGCAAACATTGGCATGGTGGCATGGTATCCACTCACCAGATTTTCACTCTTGTCCATTAATTCTATATTATTGAATTCAGAAATGAATCATTTTCCCCACAGCCCATCCTTTTGGTTAAGAACAGCAAAAGGAGTTCCTGAGAATGTCTGGTCAGGATTGTTGAGGAAGTTCTACTAATACTGATTGCATATGTCTTCCTGATTTTGATTTTTCACATTCAGGTGAACTTTATTTGGGCTCAAAAATGATTCCAAAGATATAGTGGGAATGCTGTTTTCAACTGAAATATTTTGTTGTTTTTAATGTAAGGTAGTCTGGAACAAATTAGTTGCATAAGGTTTTCTTGCTTCCTTCTTTCTGTGTAATAGATATATACTCAACATAAACTAGCCCTGTAGTCATCAAAAAAATCTAAAAATTAAAATAGCATTTGCTTGCTAATATTTTCATATTCTTAAAATACCAATAGTGAATAAAGAAAATATATTTTCATTACACATAAATTAAAGATTTCAAAAATATCAATGAAAGGTACAGTTAATTTTGGAGCAAATAAAATCACAAAGTATAGTGATATATTATAAAACTATAATCAGATAAGAAAACTATTATCATTCAAAACATATATATGATCATCTTTAAATTATTTTAAGAAAGTTCAGCTATGAATAATCAATGGATTTACCATTGCACTTGTTTTACTCCAACTGGATGACTCTTTACCCCTTATGCCCAGTGGGCTAATTTTCCTCTGTGGTCTTTTCTATTATTGTCTCCCTGGAGGTGGATTACCTACTGTTCTTATGTTTGTCAATATTTTTCTTTAACATGTAACTCTATTGAATCCTGGTGGATGAGAACCTTCTCATTATTCCACCTTCCAATTGTTGCTCGAATCGCCCATTAAACTAAAATCTATACTGCCTGGGGATCAACAGCATACATTTTAAGTCTCTTCTTCTTGATTTTGGTGCAGCTTAATTTCTTATTAGCCATGAGATGCTGAAAAATATCTTTCAATTTCTCTCAGGTTTTGTTTACTCTGTGATAGGGAAACACTACCTATTTCACAGTTTCTACAGAATAAATGGACATGCTGGTTTTGAGGAGGATATTATAGTATTTTACTCAAGAAAAAGGATGGTTTTAACCAAGAAATGAGGATAGAAAGAAGAGAAGTAAAAGAAGTTGATTTGCCAATGAATTGTGAGTTTAAGAGAGTTGGACTAATGATTAGGCCCAGCCAGATAATTTATATTGCACATTTATATTTACATGAAAAAATTTAATGATAGTTCACATTGTTCTTGGTAATTCTTCATATATTTTAGTACTTTAATTCAATCATTGTCAAAGAGATGATGCACCAATTATTGCAAACCTTTTATCAATTCCTGTTTCTGGAATGAGTTCTTGAATACTTTATTCCAAGATGAGAGTGAATAATCATGGATAAATTGTACCAGTTTGTTCTACTATTTATCATTATAATTATGAGATATGAAGCACCTAAAAATCTAGAATGCAATGGGACCATATGAATAATGAAAATCTTATAAGATTAAATTAATGCTGATTTTCCTAAGCATATTGACTATAGTTAAATTTTGAAATGAGTCAAATTCCATGTTGCTTTCAGAGAATGAGACATTGGAATATGGTGTTCTAAGAACTTAACTACTTTCTACATTAAAAATCAAATAGGTCATGGCCTTGAGTATCATGAGTGAAATCTCATTTAAAAGTGAAAAAAAACCTAAATATTTTGAGGGCTTATTGTGTGTACCAGGTGCCCAATTCTGTGTAGATACCTTTCCTTCCCAATGCATTTAGCACTTACTATTAACAAGTGCTATTATTACAATTTAAAGAGAGTGCTATAAAGGGAAAAGCTACTGAATTTGTAAAACATTAATCCACCAGGAAACAATGGAATTTGAATTCGTATTCAGGTGTGTTGGTTTAAATCTGTATTATTTCCAATTACAACTTTTGTTAATATTTAAATTACTTGTTAGGGAAAATGACTACTGAATAATTATCACATTGCTGAAATGGTTATTTTTCCAAATCCACCTTCTACCATTTTCTACCTGCTCTGTCCATATGGAGCTCTCTGGTACAAACAGAATCCCTTCAGATTTTCAAGTGGAGGTGGCCAATGGAAGTTATCGCCAACTGACAATTTGAACAATGGTGAGGTCAGGATATATATTCTCTCAGTTTATCCCTGACATGTCACCATTTTGACTATATCCGATGCCCCACAGTGAATGTAGAATGTCCCTCTGCATATATATCCCATTTCCTTTTCCAGTAATAGCTCCTTCACCTGCTCCTCATACTACAGTTCTTTGTCCTATTATTTTAATGTGCTGATTGAGATTTTAATACATATAATATATCAATCCGTTACTGGGTTGATTCCACATTGCTGAAATCTTTCATCTGTACGTGGATCCTATGCTGCATATGTCACATAGTACATTTTATTTCTTCCCAGGCAAATAGTAAAAGAGTTTTGAACTTCTTCATGTTCAAATATGGTTATCATGGTGTTGTACTATATATTATCCTAAGAATCTATACAGATAAATGCAGACTGATTTTTGGAATACCTTAGACAACAAACATAAGTTTTTTGGCAAACGAGATAACTGAAGCCTGAAAGTTAGACCAACCTGAGATCAGAGAGCTAAAATGCAAACAAATCCACACATCCATTTTATTCTCATTTATGCTATTCATATTTTCTTTTAATTCCTCTCTACTTTTTCATGTTTTCAGAATTCTCTACAAGATTGCATAACAACCCTCCCAATTGATTTTTAAAATGTTCTTGAAAGTCAGTTTCCATAATTTCTAGAATTTCGTATCTGTCACCTGAATTAGTATTTAACTCTCATCATTGACTTGCTGTAGCACAGAGCTGAACAATGACATTCCTGCTTCTCTTTCTCTACTAAAAACATACTTCATAATTAATGAGATCAAGTTATGTATACAACTCTTCATTACATTTAGACTTTTATTTGCTTTTGAGCTCCTTTTATGTATTTGTGTGTGAAAATAATGCTTACTTTTTATTTCACTATTTAGTAATCTAGCTCATGAAAATTACACTCTTATCTCTGAGACAACCTTAATGTTGATTTTTAAAAAGTCCCCTTAGTACAAAACCTATCATCTTAGGATATATTGCTTGAGCTCAGAATTTTTTTTAAGAGAGGGACAGTGAGAGAGAGAATAAAATATTATTTAGTTTTTCATGTGGCTTTTGTTGCTTCAACACTTTGTTGTGTAAGTGGGTGCTGGGATTTGAACCTGCATCCTCAAGCATTCCGGCAAACACTTTAACCACTGAGCCACCACTCCAGCTCAGAGCTCAGAATTTTTCTTAGTGTTAGAAACCTAAAGTGCAGTGGAAACTTTAAGATATTGAACAAATAATAAAATTTAGCATATCAGAAATAATAATTACTCCTCACATAATCAAGAAATCAGTTCACTTGAAAATTTTTCTAAATCAGTCCAAGACATGCATTAGTTTTTATGAAAGAAAAAATATATAAAGTAATGAAAGAATAAATATTTCAAAATTCCTTCTCCTACAATAGATATTCATGCTGAAATAGATCGACATTTGTTATGCATAATAGAAGAAAAATTTCTAAATGTGGGGATAAAAATCACAATGATAAGGGCAAAATATCAGTGATTTAAATTTACTTCTAAAAACTTACACTTTTTCCACTATTTGGTTTGATAATATTTAATAATTAGTCCAAAATATTTCTCCATGCCAACTTTTCTGTGTTCTTTATCAAAGAAAATTTTATTTATGCTCAAACCTAAACTTATGGATAATGCATTCCTGTAATACCTTTTTTAATGATTTCAATTTGTTGAATTAATTTAGAATGGATGCTATGAATTCACATAAAGAAATAAATTTTGAATCTTTTGTGTTATTTTCATCAAAGAACACTTTTGAGACAAATTCATATAATTTTAATATAAAAATTTTAATTGTATAAGTGGTTATATTTTATATATTTAGGGCAAATGATTGGATTATATTTTAACTTTTTTTCTATTGTATAAATAAATGCAAAAAACAAAAATTATTTGTAGTCATGTTATTATCATGTTTAAATGCATCCAATGATAATTTAATTTCTATTATGAATTAAGGCTTTTATTAGAGTGTACTTATTATAGTGTTGATAGTTTCTATTGCTGTTAAATTCTTGCATCATTGTAGGTCCCAGGGGAGAAAGGCAGCTACAATGATGTGTGAATACATGATGTTAAGTCAGGTAATGGAAGTGCATAATACCCTAACATTTTAAGGGAAATATGTTTAGATTGTTAATATATTTATTGGGGTCAAAAAACTTCCTTTTCATCACTTCTCATTTTTCTCTGTTTTACATTCAATGGAATATTAACTCTGAAGTTATGTAAAAAAATATATTGTAACACTGAAATACTCTTTACTGTCCACACAGTGAACATTTTTCTCACCATTAAATATGATTTTATTAAAAAATTTAAAAAATATGCTTTTATTACTTTTTTAGGGATGCCTCCAGTGGGAATTACAGTTTGGAGCGTGAATAAGATGCATCAGCTATTCAAAACATTATAATTATTATTCTTATCTTTCCAGCTTTGCTTTTTAATTCTTCAGTAAAACTCTCCACCCACAAAACAATTTTTGGTACTTTTTTTAAAAAAATAAACTTTTTGTTAGTTTATATAAATGTGTATTTGAGCATTATATATATTCCATGTGCCAGTTGCTATGGAAATAAATGAAATATGTTACTCCATGCTTTCATGCTGAATTGTCCTAATAGGAAAAAAAGGTATGTACCATCAATTAGAATACTCTCTGACATATTTATTACTAGATATGTGTAAGTGAATTGTACATAGGGAGAATCATCAATTACATTTAAGTTTATAGAGATATAATTCAAAGAGATATGTGCTGGATGGATGGAAGTACAGTGACTTACAGGATACATTTAAGATGGAAAGGAAAACAAACACCTAAGGAGTGATGATGCCTCGTGATGAGAAACTGAATGGTCTTTTCAGAATAGTCAACAGGATTCATCATTATTGGAAGGTAAAGTTTAAGAGGAGCGGGAACAGGAAAGTAAAGTAATTGACAGGAAATTCCATGGCTTTTCATGCCAAACTAAGTAGTGTGTTTTTTATCCCACAGGAAATAAGGACTTTGAAGAATTTGGAAAAAAAAGTAAGGACATCAACAAATGTTTCTGTGACTGAACATTCAGAAGAGAACATAAGAAATAATGTGGGAAGTCATGCTAGATAAAGACTGCTCAGAAGGTATGATAAATACTGAGCCTGGCTATGATAAGAGACAGAAAATGGACTTCATTACAGGACAGAAATAAATATTGACTGAAAACTTAAAAACAAAACAGGTTTAGATGATAGCTTGAATTCATTTCTAGAAACCCAAAAGCATAAACATGCTAGTACTAAGAACGCAAAGAAGAATCTTCTGTGGAATCCTGGGAAATGGATGTACTTTTGTGCACACTGATGTGCCAGCAGACACTTGAATGTCAACTGAAGATTGGAGCAAGCTTTCTCAAGTATAATTAACTTTTTATTTATTTTTAAGAGAGAGAGAAAGAATCAATTTTATTTATTTTTCTTCTGGTTCTGGTCTTTCCAACACCAAGTTGTGTATGTGGTGCTGTGGTTCAAATTTGGGTCCTTGTGCATGCTAGGCAACTGCTCTAACCGCTGAGCCACTGCTCCAGCACATAACCAACTTTTTCTGAGGAAGAAAAAGAATTAGAGCACTCAACTCAAATTTATATTCATTGACATAAGGAAGTATTCAAATAGAAATGGAAAATCTGCAAAGCTGTCTAGTCTATTCCCAGGGATTACATAGAAGAATGAAGTTTAGTGAGAGGCTAGTCATCGCTTGACTTTAACCTCAACATTCTTGCAAGATAAATTTTTGTAATGGAAACTCTGATTATGTTGTACCTTGGCTGAAAAAATGTGTCTTTTTTTTTTTAATACCATATGAAATACAAACTCGTTTGGCACTCCAGGCTACATCCTGACTTTCAAACTTTATCTCCCTGTAGTGTTTTCCACATACCATATGCTGCAGCACAAATGAAAAACAAGCCATTCCCTAAATAGCCAGTTAATCTTTTCTCCTGATCCTTTGCCTTTGATTTAGAACACAGACTTTGTAAATCCACCTTAAACATGGTCTTTTTCTTGGAACTCTTCCTTTTTTCTTCATTGTATATGTTTGCGCCATCCCTGAGCAACACATTACTTTTCTTTTTATTTTTATATAATAAGATATGCATTTTTATTATTTTGTGTATTTATCAATAAATAATTGAAATTTCTTTTAAGGAAATACGTAATATTACTCCTTTTGACTTTGTCAATACTTTTCCTATAGTATATCCTCAATAAATATTTAAAATACTAAAATCACTATAACTTCTATTTCAAGGAAAATTATATTTCCACTTAAATACAGGAGTTGTTAATATATAGCTTAAAAATATGGAAAGATCACAAAATGGACATATTTTTTCCATAACAGAAATTTGAAAACTATTATTTACAAAATACTTTTCCCAGTCGCTACATCATATCTCTTTTTATAAACTTTTCCCCATAATATTAGCAACCACAGCAAAAAAAGCATTGTATTAGTGTAAAAAGTGACACATTGACAAATGAAACAGAATAGAGGACCCAGAAATAAATCCATACACCTATAGTCAATTGGATCCCTACAAAATTGCAAAAAAAAAAGGAAACAACTTACATTAGAGAAAAGAGTTTCTTCAAGAAATGGTGCTGGAGGGACTGGAGCGGTGGTTCAGTGTCAAACCCCAGCACCACGTACACAACTAAGTGTTGGAGCAACTAAGGCCATGTGAAAAATTAAATAAAGTTTTTTCTCTCTTTCTCTGTCTCTCTCACTGTCCCTCTCTCTTAAAAAAAGAAAAAAAAAGAAAAAAGAAATGGTGCTAGAAACCTGGACATTCACATGTTGAAGATTGAAACTTGATTCCTGTATCTCACCCTGTACAAAAATCAACTCGAATCAAACACTTAATATAAAATTGAACCTTAGACTTAAGGGCCAAATGCTTTCTCTCATATATGGAAGATAGAATTAAAATCTAAGACAGAATGAAAGTTAGCTAAGTTTAAATAATAAACTCAACATAGTTGAAATTTCACATAAGCTGGGGGAACTATAACTGGGAAGGAGGGGGGAGAAGTGCGGGAGGCAGGAAAAGGAGGGAGGGATAAGGGGTATTATCAATTTAACTATGAACTCTCGACTCCCATGAGAAACCCAACTATACACAGGCAGGCAGAGAAACTCACAAACTTCAAAAATTATTATACATGTATATGCTTATTTCTATTTTTAACATGGGGGTACTACAGAGGAGACATGAGAGCAGGGAATGGATGAAGTGGGGAGATCCTGGACTAGGATCAGCCTTAAAGTACTTTTTCAATATCCATGTATGCATGAATATGTAACAACGATTCCCTCCAACACGTCAGACTATGTCAAACAAATACAAAAGGAAAAAGAAAGAAAAAAGAAAAGAAAATGCCTGGGATGGTGGCACACACTCATAATCACAGATACTCAGAGACTCAGGCAGGAGGATCACCAATTCTAGGGCAGCCTTAGTAACTTAGCAAGACCCTGTCTCAAAATAAAAATTAAAAAGGCTGGGATGTCGCTTAGTGGTAGCTCTCTTGGATTCAGTCCCCAGCACCTTAAGGAAAGAAGGAAGGGAGGGATGGAGGAAAGGAGGAATAGAAGGAGGGAGGGAGGAAGGAAGGAAGGAAGAGGAAGAAAAGAAGGAGGGAAGGAAATTAGTTGTCTTTATAAAAAATTAAATATTAAACTCACACTGGTTTAACACTAAGGTATATCTTGCACACATAGAACATGAGTCTTTGAAAATAGTAAAATGAAACTGGGACTTATGGATTATGGAGAATAAATTATTTATAATGCAGAATAGATTACAGCACCTGTACTTCTACTATATCTAAGGCATGACATAATGGAAAAAGTACAAATATTAGAAGTAAACAAAAAAGAGTCCTTGAGTTAGAAGAATGAATATATTTTCCTTCTCTGAGCAGAAGCAACTTCATGAATAAATGCACATATATCCTGCATGGTTAATATGAGGGGAAGAAAAAAATGTAATGGGACTTGTACATAGTTGACAGAGTAAATAAAATCATTATTATTACCAGAGCTTATTATAAATGTTAAGTCCAGCACCATTGTATTATTGATATACAAATGTCTATATACATATATATGTACACACAAATGTATGTGTATACATATACATGAGTGCAGAAGTATGAAAAATTCTTACCCATGACAAGATTATAAAAAGTGACTAGTATTCGTATTTCACATCCAACGTTTACTTAGAATCTAATCATCATACTGTTTATTGTTAATATTTCAAGGGATTTGCCTAATTATACTAATGTGCAATTTCAGAGATTAGTAATTGCATAGATGTACTTTGCTTTTTAAGACCATATATACAATGTTTTAGGAAAGAGGCAGTTGAAATGGATAATGCTATAGCATCACAAATCAAAAGGGAATTACATAGCTGGTTAAAAATGCAGGCTTATGCAATAAAATCTTCCTTATAATATTTAAACTTTACTCATCATAAGACAGTTTCTATTAGCTAGTTGGGACTTTGGTTTGAAATTTATAAGTAGATAGCCTAAGTACAATGACATAACCTTATTAGAAAGTCCAAAAGTACTCTCTGTGCCTCTGTGTATTATAAATTAACTTTTCTACTCCATGAAACTACTGTTTTATCTCAAAAGACTACCCCCACAAAGACCTCTATTTTGTGAAGCATTAAATCTATGTTTTAAGCCTAGAGAAATCCATCAGTTTAAATGCAAATACTTTTTCAGCAATTCTTCCAAAATTAACATAGTGTTTTGCTTTTATTCTAAAATACCTGTAGGTATTTTAGCAAAAACCAAGTTGATTATTTCAAAACACATTACAGAAATTTAACATTTTCTTACTTTTTTGCTTGTTTTCTAATTTATTAAGAAAAAACCTGTCCACTGTTAACAGAAAATATAGAAGAGCATAAGCACAAAAGAAATCCCTCTTGGGTTCACCAATAGCCATTTTACTTAAGTTTATCTAATTATTCATGGGATTTTCATGGATTTTATTTCTAATTGAAGAAATAACATAGGCAATCATTTTTAGATCCTGTATTAGTATTAAAACATTAAATATAGACAAAGATTCAATTCGCTGCCCAAGTAACTTTAACAAAGCGTATGTGGTTTGTTTGTTGTGTGGTTTGGTTTTGTTTTTGTTTTTTTTCTTTTTGCATACAACTGTAAAATATTTGGATATAAGAGCTATGTTATTCTTGCAGCCTTGATACTCTGGGTAGATTTGTAAGATTTCAAAGATTTAGATTATTTTGATAGCATCCTTTACATATTTAAAAGATGTGGTTATAACAAGTCGATTGAAAGAGAAAACTACTGCATAAAATCTTTTGCATCAGTAAAAAAATATTTGAGCAAATTTTAGGCATAAAAGTACTTATAAAGCTATCTATGAAGCCCCAAATCCAGGCCATATTTTTAATTTTTTCTTGGTTTTTCTTCACAAATAATTCAAGGTTAAACATATGTATGGCAAATATTATTGTGCATCATTATACAAATTTTTAAGAAAATGATATAAATCAAGGAAAAATTACATTTAAGGAAAGCCAATTGTGTCTAAATGTATCATACATTTTATTCCAAATTTTCTTTTAGTGAAATATATAAAGTTTTTAATCCTTGTTTTTACAAATCAAGTAATAGGATGATTTACTTTTTTCTGTCATATCATATTGTATTATATATAGTTTCAGAGTCTGCAAGAAGAGAAGGAGGATGAATATAGATTGGAAAAATGGACATGTCAACAGCTACACTTGGAATGCATTAGTAAATTCGAGAACATTTTTAGATTTAAATGTATTTCCTTATGAAGAGATTTCAAAGCGTTGAAAGTATTTTAGAATGACAGGTGTTCCTTGGATCTAAATTGTTTTAGACATGAACACAAGATAAAAATTAAATAAATAATTTAACATCCAGCACTATTAGAGCTGAAACTGGTATTTAGGAGAAGCCAAGATCCCACTATCCCACTGGTCTCATTTTTCTGTTCTGTTGGAGATTCTGGAAGAGCAGACACCCGAACTATGTAAAGCTTAGGAATCCAGCATATTTTAGCAGTGATGTCTGATGTAGATGTGGGACTCATTTTAATATCTTACCCATGCTGATCACCTATTATTTTAAAGGGAAAATGTCATATTTATTTTTCCATTCCATGAGTTTATTAAAGCCAGATGGTGGATCAGGGTCTCTACTTTTCCACATATGGGAGGATGCACTGCTGAAAGTTGGATGGTTGGAGACAGAGCTAACTGGACTGAGGCCTAGGTGGCTGGCCCAGAGACTGGCAGAAGAGAAAGGTTTATTAGCATACTTTTTTTTTCCTTTTGCAAGCTTTATTGAATTATAATTAATATAGAATTATATTCACTAGCCTCAGGGTATAATTTGAGTTTTGAAAAAGTGTTCTGAACAATGCCACTATCATGATATGATATGCAACATATCCGTCACCCTTAAAACACCCCATATCCCTTCCACTCTCTGACCCTATTTCCAGGTAAATACCCATCTGCTTTTGATCACTATAATTTTGCCTTGTGTGTAAAATTTAAACCAAATGCAATTTTACATTACATATTCTTTTCAGTCTGGTTCTGAGCATTTCTGACAATTTCCTCTTCCCCAGTTCCCAGGGGGTGACATGAAGATGACCATGTGATGCCTGCACAGAGTGTTGGCTGCATCTCCACAGAAAAAGGCTGAATTAAGGGAACTCAACTTTCACGTAACTGGCAGTAAGCCTGTCTGAACTTTGATGCAGAGGAGACATTATCTTTATTCTGTACAACAAAACAAACCTGTCCTTTTCTTGGAAGGGAAAACCATGTCTTTCATGTCTGGCTGTTTTATACATGTCCTTAAAGAAGTCATCCTAATCAAAGGCAGTCAGTGTCTCTACTTGTAAGAGATGCAGAAATGCAGGGGACTCGTGGAGAACTAACTTCCAACGTGCAGGTTTCACCGATTATGAATAAAGCTGCTATATACATCAGTGCACAAATTTATCTTTTCACTTGGGATAATACAAGTGGAATTTCTGGGTTAACTAATGATATATTTCGCTTTGTAAGAAAAGGTCAAACTGTCTTCCAACATGACTGTACTATTTGTATTACCAGCAATGTCTGAGATTTCCAATTACTCCACATCCTCACCAGTACTTTGTATGAGCAGACTTTTTAAACTTAAGCCATTCTAGAAGGTGTGTGGGGCATCACATTGCAATTTTAATTTGCATTTCTCTAATGTGGAGTACTTTTATCAGCTGAATTTCCCCCCATGGTTAAGCATCTTCAACTGTTAAAATTGTAGGGGTCTTTTTTTGTTAATGTTTTTAGAGTTCTGCATATACTCTGGTCATCTGTTCTTTGGATGTTGGGGGAGGGATAATTCTCCATGGATTTCTCATGTTTCTGCATACTTGTGAGCAGAGGAATTGACAACTATTAGTTCAGATGATCTTTTCAAAAGTGCTTGTGTAATAAAAAATCCTGGGATAATTGAGATAATGTCTCCTTTGTGGGAAAGGGAAGATTTGTTTGTTAATCAGGGTAACATATATGATGTTCCCTAGGTTTTCTTGTAGCCTTTTAGAAAGACTGAACTATCTAAGATAATTTGACATTTGTGATACAAAATGTGATTTCAGTTCTATTCAATATGAAATGTTTTACCATTCCCTTGTGATTTCTTCTCTGACCTATGGGTTATTCAGAATTTTTTTAAAAATGGGAATTGTCTGTTTTTGATATCTAATTTAATTTCATTATAGTCAGAGAATATTCTTTTCATTGTATTGAGGTTTATTTTATGGCCCATTGTTTTATGGTATTCTATGCACAATATTCAACATATATTTGAATAAAATGTGTATTCTGCTGATGATTAAGTTTTCTAGAAATAACAATTAAGCAAATTTTGTTGATAAGGCTATTCTCCTTAGCATCTTTTCTAGTTTTTATATCCTTACTGGATTTTTTTTTGCCAACTAGTTCTATCAAATATCAACCATAATTATAAATTTGTCACTCCTTTTGGTTGTATCAGTTTTTGCTTTATTTACTTTGAAGCAAAATATTACTTAAGAAATATTCTTTACTATGAAATTTACTTCATTTGATATTAATTAGTGCAGGTACTTTATTTCAAATAGTGGTAACACAATACATCTTTTACCATCTTGTTACATTTCAAGTGAGATGGCTATATCCAACACAGTTGGGTCTTGCTTTCTTTTTTAAATCCATTCTGATAAGCTTTATCTTTAAATTTCAGCATTTAGATGATTTAAAATTTTTTAATTTATTTTTATTAGGCCATTATAGTGTTACATAATGGTGGGATTAGTTGTCACATATTCCTAGAGGCTAATAAATCAGCAATACAATTTGTCCAATATGCCCCTCCCACACACACCCCTCTACCTTCCTCCTCCCATCCCCTCATCCCTTCCTTTCTTCTGGATCCTATATTGTTCCTATAAAACCCAAATACAGTGATATAATTCTTATAACTATGAAGAATATTTTTATACATATGACTATAGTATATACAGTAACATTTATAACTGCTTGGGATTTACCTTGCTTTATCTCAGTTCCAACATTTCCCCTTCTCCTCCCTTCCTATCATCCCTTGTTATTCTTCAAGATATTTGACAATAGGATTAAACATTTATGTTTTGGACAGGTATGCAGCATAGGTTGCTCAAATGTCTTATGAAGTATCTTACAACTATGTCTCATAAGTATTAACATTTTGCATTTTTGTTCTATGGATCTAATACATGAGTTTGTCTACCTCACTACCAAGTCTGGGTTTTGGTCCAGCCTCCACAAATGAGGGCGCCATTCTGCCCTTGACTCTCTAGGTTTGGCTCCCTTCATCCAGCATTTCTTCCGTTGCCATCCGTTCAACTTCAATACATGCAACATCATTGCTTCTAATATTGTGAATGGTACCAATTCCCTAATTACTTCTTCTGCCCTCATATTGTTGGCATATAGGAAAGTTATTGATTTACAGATGTTGATCTTTTAGCCTGCCACTTTGCCAAATCTGTTTATCAGCTCTAGCAGTTTTCTGGCAGAGTTTTTTGGATCTTCCAGTTATAGGATCATGTCTTCAGCAAAAAGGGATAGTTTGACTTCCTCCTATCCTATTCTTAACCCTTTGATTTCCTCCTCTTGCCTGATTGCTCCATCCAGGGTCTCAAGGACTATATAGAATAAAAGTGGTAAAAGCAGGCAGCCTCGTTTTGTTCCCAAGTTCAGTGGAAATGCTTTCATCCTTTCTCCATTTAGTAGTATGCTAGCTGAGGGTTTGGCATATATGGCCTTTACAAATTTAAGAGAAGTCCCTTTGATCCCTATTTTTCTCTAAAGTTTTGAGCATAAATGGGTGCTGGATTTTATCAAAAGCCTTTTCTGCATCTATTGGGACAATCATATGGCTTTTGTCCTTAATTCTGTGTAAGTGATGAATCACATTTATAGATGTGCGTATGCTGTGCCACTGTAAAATTGGAATAAAGCCCATTTTATCATGATGAATTATTTTCTTGATGTGTTTTGAATGCAGTTTGCAAGACCTTATTAAGGATTTTTGCATTGGTGTTCATGAGGGATATTGGTCTGTAGTATTCGTTTTTGATGTGTCTTTTTTGGGTTATGGTATCAGAGTTATGGTTGCTTCATAGAAAATGTTTGGGAGAGTTCCCTCTTTTTATAGCTTCGTAAGGAGCGGTGTTAGCTCTTCTTCAAAGGTGTGGTAAAACTCCACAGGGAATCCATCAGGTCCTGGGATTTTCTTCTTTGGAAGAGTTTTAATTGCTGTATGGATTTTGGTGCCTGTTATTGGGCTGCTTAGGATTTCAATTTCATCCTTTGTCAACTGGGGATGTTGCATGTGTCTAAAAATTTGTCCAAGCCATCCACATCTGATTTAGAGGAGTATAGTTCTACAAAGTATGTTCTGATTATCTATTTGATTTCCATGGGTTCAGTGATGATCACCCTTTTTGTTGATGATTTTGTTTATTTGCTTTCTCTCCTTATTTTAATTAGATTAGCTAGAGATCTATCGATTTTATTTTTTTGAAGAACTAGCTCTATGTTTCGTCAATTCATTCTATTATTTTTTTGTTCTCAATTTCATTGATTTCAGTTTTGATCTTAATTCATTCCTATCTTCTGCTGGCTTTGGGATTAGACTGTTCTTCCTTTTGCAGAGATTTGAGTTGGAGCATAAGCTTATTTGTTAAGGATCTCTCCTGATTTAATGTGGACACTCAGTGCAATAAATTTTTCTCTTAAGAATGCTTTCATGCTTGGGGCTGGAGCAGGTTACTCAGTGGTTATGGTTATGGTGCTTGCCTGGCATGTGAGAGTAAGTGAATTCAAACCCCAGTATCATGCACACAATGAAGTCTCAGAACGACAAAAGTTATGTGAAAAACTAAATTGATTCTCTCTCACTGTCCCTCTCCCTTAAAAAAAAAAAAAAAGAATGCTTTTGTTCTGTCCCAGAGGTTTCTGTATGTTGTGTCTTCATTCTAATTTTCTTCCAAGAATTCCTTAATTACTGTTCTCATGTCTTCTTTGATCCATTCTTCTTTTAATAGGGTGTTATTCAGTCACCACATATATGTATGTTTTGTGCTGTGATTTTTGCTATTAATTATTAGGATCTTGGCATTATGGTGTGATAGGATACACGGAATATGTACTTTTTTGAATTTGCTGAGATTTCCTTTGTGAACTAGTATATGATCTATTTTGGAGAAGGATCCATATGCTGCTTAGAAGAAAGTATACTCTGCCAATTTGGGGTGGAATATTCTGTAGATGTCTGTTAAGTCTGTTTGATTTATGGTGTTTTTTAGACTGTAGATCTCTTTATTGTTTCTTTGCTTTAATGATCTCTCTATTGGTGATAGAGGAGTATTAAAGTCTTCCAGTACTGTTGTGTTGAGGTCCACAAGTGGTTATATATCTTGGAGTATTTTTTTCCACATAGTTGGGTGCATTGGCGTTTGGAGAATATATATTTACTATGATTATTTTTTTCCTGTTGTATTGTTCCCTTTACTAGGATGTAGTGGCTTTTTTATCTATTTTGATTAATTTATATTTGAAATCCACTTTGTTGGATATAACAA
Source organism: Aplodontia rufa (assembly GCA_004027875.1). Lineage (NCBI taxonomy): Eukaryota > Metazoa > Chordata > Mammalia > Rodentia > Aplodontiidae > Aplodontia > Aplodontia rufa. The sequence goes on from PVKS010011265.1 coordinate 22,351, forward strand.
ATGCAACTCCAGCTTGCTTTCCTTGGCTGTATGCCTGGTATATTTTTTTTCCATCCTTTCACCCTTAATCTGTGGGTATCACCGGCTGTAAGGTGGGTTTCCTGTAAGCAGCATATTGTTGGGTTTTATTTTTGATTCAATCTTCTAGTCTATGTCTTTTGATTGGTTCATTGAAACCATTCACATTCAGTGTTAGAATAGTTATATGGTTGTGGTTCATATTCATTGTGTTTTGTTAGTAAATTCTGTGCTGTCTTAGTTGTTTATTGATAGCATGTACCTTTGTTGAATTTCCTCTGTGGGTTTTGAGACATGTTAACTGGTTCTTCTATGTGGAGTTTATCTTTAAGGATTCTTTGTAATGCTGGCTTTTATTGGATGCATGTTGTGTTCTTTCAGGCATTGAAAAGTGTCTTTCCATGATATTCTCACTTCCAGAGTCTGAACTGTAAAGTTAGATGTGATTCTGATTGGTTTGCCTCTGGACGTGATTTGGCGTTTCTCCCTTGCTGCTTTCAATATTCTTTCCTTGATTTCCTTGTTGTACATTTTGAATATGATGTGTCTTGGTGAGCTTCTCATTTGATTAGTCCTATTGAGTGTCATATGAGCTTCCTGGATGAGCTCATTGTTCCTTTTAGTAATCAGATCATAGATAATATTTTCAAGGTTTCCATCTTGACCCATGTCTGTGGCATCCTTTTCAGCGGAGTTATGGGTTTGAACCTCTCCTTGTTTAATTCTTCATTTTTGAAGAGCTGCTTCTGGATCTCTGAACTGAGATTTCCTGGGGCGGGGCGGAGGGGGGGTAGGCAGTTCTCAAGGTGGTTTTTCCTTGCAAGTCAAAGGGTCAAATAAGCCGCCAACTCTTTGATGATCACCTTCTTCCAGATGCTGTTTCTGCCTGGGTCCTGGTGTTGTTATACCTTTTGGTTCCAGGCTCGAGGTTACAAATCTGAACCTACTGTAATGCAGCGCGTCTGGTAGGTGGTGCAGTTTCAGGAAGGAAACCACCTTTGATTGGTCCAGAGCAGGGGCTGCTCTGAACAGAGGTCCTACCAGTCTTGTCCTGAGCACCTTCCGGAGGGACTCAAGCAGGCCTCCACAAGCACACAGAGCTTCATGTAGGTGGGGCTGCTCTGGGCTGGGGAACTCATGTGGTTGGTTCAGAGCAGGTGCTGCTCTGATTGTCGGCCCTACCAGTCATATCCTGAGAACCAGGCAGTGGGACTCAAATAGGTCCCAACTGGAATGGGGGCATCAGGTAATCAGGACTGCTCAAGGTGGGCAACCACCCCTGGTTGGTCCTGAGCAGGGGCTGTTCCTGTCTTGAGCACCTTCTGGTGGGACTCACACAGGCCCCAACTAGAATGCAGAGTGTCAGGTAGGTGGGGCAGCCCCAGGCCTATTAGCATACTTTTAACGTTTTCAAGGTACCAGTTCTAAATTTTGTGTTGTATTTAAGGATGTGAAATTGGGCATTTTCAAACAGGAGTTCACGCCCAGGCACAGACATTCAGCCATGGTATAAGTAATTCTATACGTAGTTCTATAAATGAGTAACTTTATTTTTCTGATGCTGTTTTTAGATGTGTAGACAGGAGAGGATAATAATAACTATTTTAGGTTGTGACCACCATGGATAGATTGGTGTACATTCCTTAGCGAATTACTTATCAAGTCCTGAGCCCTCAATAAGTTAGGATATAACCCCTGTCACTAGACTCTCCCACCAAATTCAGACCAAGTAGGGAGAGATCTGGAACATGCTAACAGGGGCATGGAAGACCCCCTAGAAGCCATGAGTTAAATCTTGGAAATATGACAGAAAGCATAAGTGGGAAGCGTATCTGTTTACTAGATAAAAAGTGGTGATTCACCTGCTCTTTATCCAGGTTTGTCCCAAGTTGGTGCTTCTGCCTTTGGTTCTAAAGATTCTGCTGTAGGCTTCTGCCACTTCTCACAGTTATTTTGGCAACTGAAAATCAAATCCCTTTCCTCTGGCAGTAGAACTTCCCCTCTGATCTATCTTTGATACTTTGATAATGCTGCCCTTGTGCTTCTCACACATCTCAATGAAGGAGAGTGTCATTTACCCTCATGTATTCAATTATCATCTTCACACTCAGTTTATAATCAACACTGGCCTTTCATGTTTGAGAAGATTTGCTATCTGAGCACTATGATATTTGCAAAGGGAAGGCAAAAGCAGACAGAACAGAGAAGAGGACAATGTTAGAACAAAATGCAGTGATCCAGTTTAATCTGTTCATTCACAAACAAGACACTGTGTTCCCAATAGGATACATTTTTTGGCTGAGATCACATAGCTACTGAGTGGCAGAACAAGGTCTGGAACAGATATTTTATCTCTTTGGTCAGTGTTTTTTCTGCTTTTGCATGCTTGCCTTCAAACTAGTGTTTTCTTCCAAGGACAGTTGGGAAAATGATGTTCTCTCTATAAAGACTAGAGCAAGGAGGCTACACCCCTGATTATACAGAGTACCTTCTGGGAGGAATTTTCTAAAATTACAAAAGGAAAATGCACATTCTCTACACATTTGTAAGATCATGTATGAATGAAACAATTCAGAAATATTGAATTCACAAATATGAATAAGAGGGATGTTTCCTACTTACCAGGGTAGCATCACAGTGATTCAAGCTGGAAAAGGAAATGATGGTGCAAGAAATGCCCCTACAACTGCCTTTGCTCCTGCCACTCAATTCTCACTTATGATCCAATTTCCTCTGTATTAAACTATTTACACAATTCTCAACCAATAATCGCAACAATCCAATAAGGAAATCTTACTTTTAATCTCATTTTTATCATGAATAAATTGAATCAAGATGGAAAAGGTAAGAGACCTACTTCAATTCATACAGATGTGAGAAATCAAAACTTGAACATATTTGTCTGACTCCATGTACATGTGAGATCCCTAGGTATATAGTGTTACAAATGTTAGAATATATAAAAGAAGCCTCTGCGAAGAGTCAACTTGTAATTTGCCTTTGATTTCTTTTCAATAAATATGTTGCATGTGTTCTTAAAATCCTATGTACAACTTAAGGTATGATTCTTTCACTCTTTGAATGGCCCCTAATATTCTGAATTCTCAAATAAATTTTCACATGTTTCAAAGAAGAGTAGTGTCACTGTCCCCGGATGTAGTTCAGAAGTGGGACTGTGGTCACCCCTGCCTCTAACTGCTTTCTTACCTGCGATTTCTTTGACCCCGTGTTACCACAGCAGCTATGTGTAGCCTCGCCCCTTGTAACGGCCGATACAAAGTCACGTGTTGTCAATAGTTAAAATGGACAAGCTTTACAATGCAAATGTATCAGAAATGTTCAAAGGATAAGTGCCCTTCCTTACACTGGGTAAGAATGTGTTCAAAGGCATTTCTTAATGTTTTTGTTTCATTTGAAAATTATATTTGGCTCTTTTATGAGAAAAACAGCAGATAAAAGTCAGTTGGATCCTCATTACACATAAAATACTAAGAGATTATGCACAAAGATGTTAGCAATGTGTATTTTGTGTCAGAAAAATAACCAATGACATTATCTTTTTGTTTGCTTTTAGCATTTCCTAATTTTTAAAAATAACAATACATTAACACACAGTAAATAAAAACCACAGTAACTAAAATCAGACTGATAATTTCTCCTTGTTACCATTTTGTACTGGGTCAACTAAGTTTTTCCTAATGTTTCTGATAATGATAGCAAAACACATAAATTGTCAAATGAGGAATATCTTGTTTTCTACCAGAATCATTTTGATAGAACTATGCAATTTTTTGGCTTCTTTGAAGTCTTCCTGAACTCCTGAGTAAGCAGTTTATTTAAAAATACATTCTAGGGCTGTAGCAGTGGCTTATTGATTATGGCATTTGCCCAGCATGTGTGAGTACTGGAGTTCAAACCCCAGCACCATGGCACCACGGATACAACAAAGTCATGAATCAATGAAGACCACAAGTAAAGCTAAAAAAAAAAAAATGTTTCTCTCTCTTTCTTTCACTATCCCTCTCTCTTTTATATAATATATATATATATATATATATTATGAAAGAAGTCCATGAAGTGGAATCACCAGATTAAAAATTTTTATTGTAAAGCATTGCAGAGAAGGACCTGCTTATGAGATGGCATAAAATCAATAAAATTCCAAGTACACCGAGGTTATAAGTGATGTAATAACAGTTTTACAGTACTAACAATGGGCAATAAAAAGATTTCCTATGCCAGAACATCTCTATTCATGTGGCAAAGACAGAGGAAAGAAAAAAAGAATTTCAGAAAATCTACCAAAACAGTGGTAATGATTAAAAATCTAACAGAGAAGACTCTACTAAGGCAGGAGAAAATAAAATTGAGAATAAATGTACAAAATGGAACAGATTGTGAGATTTTGGATTTATATAATTAATTAGCCATTTATAGTCAGAGCTTTTGGTCCTATATTTGTACTTATTTTACTTGAGTGATCAGATTTAAAAAATTACATAGGTATATTAAGCAGATAATTACAAGCAATAAATTTTAATGTCTCTGTGATTCTCAATGAGATTTGAGGTGTGTTGTGTTACCCACTGTACTTTCAACAATACAGTTTTCTATAACATCCAAAATAAAATGAATGAAAACTGAGGGAAAAAAGAAAGAAGGAAAAAGTGCTACTCTTTAGTCTTACCATCTCTTTGCAGATTAGAACTGGAAAAAGAAGTAATTTCCAAAAAGTTCTTCACTTAAAAAATAATTTAAAGTTGAAAAAAAAAACGTTTAAAGTACAGAATTTTGGTATCTAACAGTCACTTCAAGTTACAGCTTTCCAAAATCAAGCTCCCCCTCAGAGGCCCTCCCACCTGGGTAAATGGTGCTGCTCCCCTTTTAGGTATGACCAGTGGAAACCTGGAAGTGCGTCCTGGCCACCCTGTCGCCTTCCCTCCTAACCTCCCATACTGGACCCATCACCAAGTTCCCTATGTGAAGCACAAGTTCTCCTTCTTCATATGGGGAGGGAAGAACATGGCACCTGGAGCCCCCGGAGATGGCTTTGTGATGTGTCTTCATGGAGTCCTGCCTCACCCTTGTTTTCCACAAGATAAATTTAACCAGTGGGATAGCCCTGTTTTAAATCCCTTTAATGTGCTTTCTTGGTACATGGAATAAAATGCAAAGACACTGCAGTGATGTTCATGGGCTTCCTGGGCTGGACCTTCCGGGCTGGTCCTCAGCCCCACCTCAACAACTCTACCCTCCGCATGGCCAGCCATCTGCTGTCCTCCTTTCAGCTCTGAGAACTGCCTCAGGGCCTCTGTGTCAGACATCTCCATGCATCATCATCTCCCACTGGTTCAAAGTTTCGCTATTAATTGATTTTCAGTGAACTTCCTTTTTCGACTTTGTTTTTTAGTTAAAAAAAAGAAAAGCACTGGTGGATAACAGTGGGCCTGTTCCTCAAAAAACATTAAACATAGAATTACTGTATTTCCACCAATTCCACTTCTCAGCATACACCCAAAGAACTATAAACAGGGACGTGCCAGATATTTGTACACTTCTATTTATTGCAGCTTGGATTAGTTTGGGTTCTCCAGAGAACAGAATCAACAGGAAATGTGTATAAGAAGAGATTTATTAAATTGACTTACACAGCCAGAGGCTGGAGACTCCCACAATGGCCACCCACAGGCTTGAGAACGGGAGGAACCAGTAGCGGGGCAGTCCAAGGTGCCACACCCTCAGAACAAAGGGATCAACCATGGCACCCCAGTCTGGACCTAAGGCCTGGAAGCTCCCTGCAGGATCCCAGGGCAGAGTCCGCTCTGGAAGAGTAAAGGAGCTGGAGTGCGATGTCCTCAGAAGATCACAGCAGCAATCAAGAATCTGTTCAAGAAGAATGGGACTTGAATCTGCAGCTCTCCCTTGTTCTTTTCACTTGATTCCATCCAAGTCTCCAACACATCAGACAGTGCCGCCCACACTTAGGGTGGGTCTTGGCTTCAGTTCCTATCTCGCATGCCCATCACTCCTAAAAACACCCAAATTGACATACCCAGAAGACTCTTAATCTAGGCCTATCTTACTCTAACCAAATTGACAGAGGAGATTGATCATTACACAGCTATATGATAACAGAGTGGAAGCAACTCGAGAATCCATCTCACATGAAATGAAATAATTTTCAGGCTTGCAGAGGAATGATTTTCTGATATGTACTACAAGATGGAGGAACCTCAAAAACACTACACAAAGAAAAACAAACAGGACATAAAAAGACAAATATTATACAATCCCCGAGGTACAGAGAAACAGAGAGTAGGATAGTGGTTACAAAGAGCCAGGGGTAGGGAGAAATGAGGAGTCATTGTCTAACAGGTACGATTTCATTTTGGGAAAATGCAGTTTCTGGAGTTGTTGATGTTTTAAACAATCAAGTGAAAAAATTTAATGTGGTTGAAAAACAACATATACTTAAATCACCACTGAATCATTCACTCAAAATTCTTTAATTTATGTTATGTACACAGTATTATAACAAAAATGATCTAAAACACATGGCAGGATTCTTCTGTAATTTGTCTCTTAGTAATGTTTTCATTATAAATTTAAAATTGTTATTCAATACCAAACCATTTGGAATTTCTAATTGTGTACCAGCCTTTTTGTGTGTGATCACTAATGCTTTCACATATGGGCCTGTGAGCTCACTGGTAGTTGTGACCTTGGTTTGTGTGCTGTCTGTGTTGTTGGCTTTTGGTTTTCTATGACACATTTGTCCAAAGCTGAAATACTAGTACTAGTCCCCTGGAGTCAGTATATGCTACACAAATACATAAAGCAACCTCCCTAACGTACATAAAGCAACCTCCCTAATGTACATAAAGCAACCTCCCTGAGGCAAGACAATATGTGGTATTTAAGTATTTGAGTTTGTGATACTTTTTGATTTACAATAAATTTCTCTATATTCTTCACTCAGTGACCCCCAATGTTAGCATCTTATATCAATACAATGTATTTTTCATACTAAGGACAGCAGTGTTGACATATTGCTACTAAATGAACTCTAAATATCATTCATATTTCATTAGCTATTCCCTAATTTCTTTTTATCTTTTCAACACGTCTCAGTTCTCTATTGTGATTGGGTAATTTGTTGATTACACAGTACTCCATTTCCATTTATTTCCTAACTCTGTGTTCTTTTGTTCATAGAAAGAAAAATAAATCTCTTTACCTTAGGTCTTTTCAAAAAGAAAGCAATTTTCCTGTTTTGGAAATATGATTTAGTAGTCAATCTTTGCTTTATCTTGTCTTTCTTTATTACTATTGTAAGAATACAATTCATTTTGCTCCCACATTTTAAATATCTCTTCAACTCCAAACACAGGATATGTAAAGCAAGGAGATCCTTTGTCTCTGAGTGCTTCCATGCTTTTTGCATGGTTTAAATTACAAGATCTGTATTTATAGACCCAAGTGTACTGCTGTCCAAGATTGGCACATGCTAAGTGCTACAAACAGGGGTGTGGAGAATCATGCAGCAGCAACTTCGAGCAACTGCCACACCCAACAGAGAATATTTTCTAACAGCTGAGCCTCAGTTTGAAGACATTAGATGAATAATATGAGCTTCATATATTTTAGAGACAGATCTCCACTCCAAGTCACTTCTTACAGAAAGCAAATAATTCTCCTCCCTATTCTTTTCTTCAATAAAGAAAAATGCCAAAACCAATTGAATATTTCATATTCATTTTGTCAAACTTTTTAATACAAAAATGTCTAAAAACAAGATTTCAGTGCTTTTGCCTAAAATAAAAATCAACAATGTAAAACTAATGCTAAATTCGTACCCATTAGTGTATTTGTTGACAAAGAAGAAGTATTTTTCTAATAAGATAAGGAGAAATTTTATCTCTGTCCTTAGTAGGCACACCTAATGGATTTATTAATTTTAAGTGATATAAAGCAAAATAACTCTTCACAATAAACCTAAAACTTAAGAAGTTTTTAATTAACATTTTTTTGAATTTCACACCCATGTATTTATATGTGAAAAAGTCCATTTTGTTTTTTAAGATACCATCTTCATTGTCGTCACAAATCCTGAGAAAAATGTAGTTGTAAGTGGTAATAAAAGCAGCACTTTATTTGAACAAATGTGTATTGTAGGGGAAAAGCTGCCTGTGTGTTAGTCAGCTTTCCATCACTGTGACAAAATGCCTGAGAAAATCAATTTAAAGGAGTAAAGATTTATCCTGACACATGTTTTCAGAGGTTTTAGTTTATGGTCACTTGTTTCCATCTCTATGTACAAATGGTGATGAAGGACATCATAGTGGGGCGCATATGGCAGAACAGAACTGTTCCCTCCTAGTGACCCAGAAGTGGGGAGTGGCAAGAAGGAGCTGGAGACAAAGAGTACCCTTGAAGGAAACCCGCCCCCACCGCCTGGGCCCTACTTCTTCTCACTGGCCCCCACTTCCTAAGGCTTTGATCACCTGCCTGTAGTGCCACCAGCTGGGACAAAGCTGTCAACACATGAGCCTTTGGGGAACATTCCAGGTCCAAACTATCACACTCTCTTCCTTATCCATACAGGAGTCATTTCAAGGCCCCGAATGTCTGCCTTAAGCCATGGAGAACACCCAAACCTATACATACTGTTTCTCCTGCACATGCATACTTATGATATTTCTTAAGTTATTTAATCACAATAGAGATTAACAAAATGGGAATAAAATAGACCAATTATTACCATAACCTGTCATAAAACTCATGTGACTATTCCCCCTCAAAAATATTGTTCTGTGGGTCTTAGCAATCTCAGCATGTGAGCTCTTTTTGTTGTTTTAAGTTGAAAACATTGATGTTTTCCCTTACAGGAAGCACTTTGTGGCTTCTTTTTGGTAGATTCCAGCTGCCATTTTGCTGTCAAGGGTTCCCATTCTCATGATTTGAGAAGAGTACCTACCTATTCTTCCTGTTTCTCCTTAAAACTATGTTCTTAAGACTCTTTGGAGTCTTTTAAAAGTAAAACTCAGTGACCCTGTGACAGTCTATCCAATAAACACTATGCTTAATAATTAAGTGACAAATGGGTGGGCAGCTTATGCGGTGTGGATACTTTCAACTGAGGGGTGGTTCATCAGCTGGGCAGCAAGGAGTGGAGCACACATTTCCTCAGGTTGCTCAGAACAGCACGAAACTTAAAACTTGTGAAATGCGTTTATTTCTGGTTTTGTAAATTTAATAATTGAAGACTAAGGTTAACTGCATGTAACTAAAATTGCAGATAGCCTAACCATGGATAAAAGATCACTGCACTTCAAAAATTATTTTTTATTTAATTTTTTAAAAAATTTCAGATATATAGCTAGTTCTAAAAAGTTTGCCTATAGAAAAAAGTGAGTGTATTTAATTAAAATGATTATAGTCCATGTTTACCTTTTCTGAAATTTTTCTAACATATTGAAGAGGAGGGATATTTCCAAATTAATTTTGTGAAATCAGCAGTGCCCTTACACCAAAACCAGATAAAAACTTCAGTAATGTACAGATTAATAGCCCTGATGAAGGCAGTTGCAAAAAGTCTCAACAAAATGCTAGCAAAGAGAATCCAACATCATATCATAAAATTCATATGTATTATGAGTAAATGAGATTTATTCCTGAGATGGAAAGAAAATCTTAGATATCAAAGTCCATTCATATAATTCACCACACTAATAGAATAAAGAATGTGATTGCCTTACTATAGTTTAAAAAAATAGGCATTTGACATAAGCCAACACTTTTTCTTAGCAAACTCTTTTGACAAATTAGGAATAGAAAGAATATACTTCAGTGAAATAAAATTATATATGTGCAAATATCACAGTAGACATCATACTCAAAGGTGAGATAAAGAAAACCTATATCTATTCTTCAATGTCAATCACCACTCTATTTAAAAATTACTAGAAATTTTTGGCAGAACAGTTGTACAGAAAATATTAATAATTGGCACCCCAATTGGAAGGGAACAAGTAAAATCACTCTTATCTGCATATTAAGTGATCTTATGGATAGAAAAGCATAATGACTCATTAAAAACTGATCCAATTAATGAATATGGGAATCAAATACTTATGGTGGTAGGCAAAGACTCATTTACTGAAAACTTCAAAACATTAATAAAAGAAATTAAACATTTCTTCTTTAAATTAATGTTCAAAACACATTGCATCACCATGCACCAAAAGGGTTAATAGTGTTAAATTGTCCATACTGCCTAAAGCAGGCCACAGATTCAACATAAGGTCTATCAAAATCTCATAGACAACTTATAGAAATATGAAAAAACAATTCTACAACTCATATGGAACTACAAAAAGTGTAGCCAAGCCAACCTTGAGCAAGAACAGAGCTGGAGGCATCACACTTGCTGGTTTCAAACCACATTATAGCACTACGGTAATCCAATGTGTGCTATGGGCTTAAAGATGGACATAAAGACCAGTGTGGCATAATATAGATCCCTGAAATAAATCCATGCAGGTACAGCTGATAATCTTCAACAGGGCACCAAGAGTACATAGCAGGAAGAGAACAGCCTCTTTAATGAACAGTGCTGCAAAAACTGGAAATCCACATTTTCAAAGTACAACTCTTTAAGAGTGCACGCACACACACACACACACACACACACACACAATGCATAGGAACTTATTCTAAACATATAATAAATTCTGTTGTAAAAATGCTTTGACATAAAAATAGAAACATTAAATATCAATATGTAGATTATTCCATTTGTTCTCTCTGTTATTTCAAATTGTAATATTTATTTTTTAATTTGTGAGGGTTCTATAGATATTACAAAGGTAATGTTTCAGAACACATGTTATAGAAACTGATATGGATTCAAATTCTCACTGTGGTACACCGTACTCACATAAATTTTGGTAGTTTCTTAACTCTTTTGATTTTCATTTTGGAGAATGGATATGTGGATTTAATCTCATATAATTATTCTGTTATGCACAACGAGATTATGTATATGACTGTCTTGTATATTATCTGGCCATAAAAAAAATTCAATAGCCTTTTCAATGTGTTAGCGATATTTTCCAAAATGGATTTTTATGGTAACAAAACAATCAAAGAAAGTGGAATTGCTAAACTACATGAATCAAGTTACATTTACATCTGCATTCTTAAAAGTGATATTTTGATATAATTTTATGTTCACACAAGAGGAACTCAATATGACCAAACTATGTTGTTTGCACATATTACTATGCCCCAATGAAACCCATTATTCTATATAATTAAAATAAACTATTAAAATTATGTTTGTCCAGAAAAAAATAAGATGAATTTTTGGTTGTATGCATGATGCAATCAACAAATAAGCAACATAAATTCAATGGCACAAAATATACAGTAAAATTTGCCCCCACTAATGTGCTAAAAGTTACCTTTTTTAATTTTTTAAAGTTCATTATGCCATTGTGAGCCTTGTTTAACTCAATTATTCCTTTTCTAATAAGCCTAATTCATTAATTTGCTTTCCAAAGCTGCATAAAGAAGGAAGTGATTGTTCTTTATTCCGGTTGTGACATGTTGTCGATTTTTTTACAGCCCTTACTGGGTAAATTTTATCCATCAGCTGGCAGAAAGGTGTTCTACTCAGGATCTTTGCACTTCAGGAAGAGTATAGAGAACATGGCTTTGCTTTTCCTTATGATTTTTTCATGGATAAGGATGCTCTCATGTTATACACTATTGAACCTACTTTAGTTTAATATTTTGTATGACTTGGAGGCATATGAAGAAAGCTGATATGTACTATATTAAAGTAATGAAGAATAACTATCTCCTGTTTTAATATCACTTCTAAAATTTTTATTCTCTGTAATTCTTTCACTAACATAATTTCAAATTAAATTTAAATTTAACATATTTTTTTAAAATTAGAAGTTGATATAAGTTAGATTGAATACACAGATGGCTGAGTAGAAGAGTGCATTTGTAGAAGGACCAATGTCATTATGGAATTCTACATGACTGCTTTGCATGTTTCTCAATGAATCAGAATCAATAATATTTCTTTCCTCTGTGTTATAAGTCATTAGCCAAAAAATATCAGATAACTTTCCCAGAGGGAGTCCCATTTATGCTTTAAGAATGCAGCAGCTTGCAGCTTAATTTCTTGAAGTATTTTAACTGCTAGATATAACAGCAGAAGGAATTCAAACACTGTCATTCTTTTTGTTGAGCTTGGGTCTTTGATCAATATGGAGCACACGATATTTCAATACATTATTTGTAATTAATTAATTTGAGCAGAGAAATTTTACCTTGAACTAAGGTTCAGAAGCAATGTGCTCTCAAGTCTGCACTAACTTTTCTAGCATCCTTAGTGAGAACTTGGGCCAACTGTAATGTATTTAGTCCCACTTACAGTTCATGATCCTTACGACAAAGAATCCAGGAATAACAACACACACACACACACACACACACACACACACACACACACACAAATTCACACACATACCTACAGATTGCTCATTAGACAATATCTCACTTTCTTTATTATAAAAAGTACAATAAATGATATCCAATATTAGAGATTAAATGTATAGAACACCTCATACATTTAACATTCTCTTTTAGTAACTCTTGAGATCCTAAGAAGTTTGTCCGTATATATAAAATTATTTCCAACAATGCATTAGTTTAAACAGTTCAAAGCCAAATAGGCACAACTCTACATATACTTACTTTTATTGTGTTAAGGTATAATGACATATGCATTTAATTTTTTTTATTCATTCAACATAGTCTTACAGATTGTTGTTGCACATTGATGAAGATATGTATATTGACAAAGCAAGCCAAGGCCAATGTCAGTTCATGGTTTCCCCCGCTTTGACTTCTCCCCGTTCCCATGTTTCCCCTAGTATAAAAGGTATATTAAAAAGAGAAACATGACTGCTTAATTCCTGAAATTGTTTCAGGTACTCAATATGCTTTCATGTTTCTATATAAATAATTAAGAGAAATGATCTTTATAAAAATGAAGGAAGAAAGTGACAGATCTGGAAATATCAAATAAATATAAATTTGATTCAGCATACTATATCTCCTAAGAGTGATAAATATATTTGGCAACACCCTTAAAAAGAAAGTTTAAATGAAAAAAAGATTTTGCTCATTCTGAACTAAAGATTACATACATCTACACAAACATACCGATTAACCCCATCACTTATCTTCTATTACTTTGTTCTCAGAGCAATAGACAATATGATTGTTTTTTTGTAGATGACCGTCTTCCATGTGATGGTAATTTGAGTTCTGTACATGCCTTCAAAGTTTCATGTGTGTCTTTATATCAACAAGATGTTATTTAATAATAATCAGAATAGTAGATATGAGCCTCATATTCTGCTGCAGAAAGCATTATACTGGAGCAGAGACCACAATTTACCTAATGATTGCATTATTTTCTATGTTGAGCTAGGGAGCAGAAGAGGTACACTACTTGGTATTTAGAAAATAAAGAATAAATATGGTAGGATGCGGACTTCCATTTAATTTTATGTTTCAACAATTTTATTGTGAATAAATTTAGCTCTTCGATCCAGCAGTTTTATAAATTTTATCTGAGCTTTAACTCTGTAAATAAAGAATTCTTGATCCCAATCCCTTTAATCTGCTCTTTTGCTATGAAATGGTTAGTTATGGCTTTACTTTTTTTTTTATTTATGAGCAAACTTACAAGATTTTAACAAAATAATATATATGGCTTTACTTTTAAATAATTAGGGGTACAGGGTCTTGAAATTCTGGATTGTGACGGTGCTTTACGTAATATTTTGATCATGCCCAACAATACAAGGGCAATAGTCAAGTTCCCATAATAATAACCAGAAGAAGTGCCTCTAATCCAATTGGTCATAGGCAGTTATCACCAAAACCAATTTCTGTATAATTAAAAGGTGCTCCCAGGCACTGTAAAATCTTGGAAGTTGCCCATGGATTTGGGGGAAATGGAGGATTTTTTTCATAGACAGCAACCACATTGAAGCAATTTCTGAAACACACTGATAAGCTTTGCCTTTGAATTTACATTAAATTGCTCAATAGTTGCTACCTGTGGAAACACTCCTGCTTCTAAACTGACTCATGTCCTGCAGAGATTAAGGACAGAGGCCTCTAGAAGATTAGCCCGTCACTAGTCTTAAGTGACACCCAATCCATTTTATTGACATGGACTCCATCCTGCAAAACAAGCACTTTTTGAGTGAAGCATAATGAAAATTTGGTGTGCCTTTATAAAGCAACCCACAATATGTTTTAACACATTAGAGCCAGCTAATGTAGGTAGCATCTGTAAACGAATCCAGCAGTCCTCATTACGGATGGTGTATAGATGCACGCCCAAGAATACTAATTCAGTGGAGCATACAGAAGCACTTTACATTACTTTTTAATTTTACCCAAGTCTTGCTGTGGTCCAAAGTTATTAAGCCATATTCATTGAATTCGGCAGCCTATTACTTTGCATTGTTAGGATTCCTATTGCATCTAGGCATTCAATTGTGAAGCCAAACAGGCTTTGATTTGATTTCTAATTGTTTGTTTTCAGCAACTTGAACCTATGCTTGTTGCTTCTGTGCAGAGCAGAAAGAACATCAGTGAGTAGATGAAGGGTTCTTGCGTTTCACTTTTAATGCCATTCTAACTTAGAGTGGGGTAGGATTCCACCTCTGTTATGATAGAGCTGTGCAGCTACTTTGGAGAGCTCACATTGTGTGATGCTCCTGCCAGCTGCCTGGACTCTATTACTATGAGAAAATAAGGCTGTGCTAACAATTTAGGAAATAATGTTCCCATGCTTTCTCTTTGTTTCTGATGTACACCACAGAAGCAGGACATGTCCTGAGGATGAAGCAAACTATAGAGCTAGCTCTCTATGGCATTATGTGAAGATTTCATTAGAGAAAACTTTACACAGCATGAACACCATCATTCCACAGAGTATACACACAATTCCAAAACGTTTGTAAATCCATTACACAAACAAACGATGGAAAAAACATTGTTGTATAAGACTTTATATCATTTTCAGTGAAAAGTTTAATTGCAATGACATACTGAAAACAGGTCATAATGATGGGATTTTGATAGAAAGGATCTTTTTAAGTATTCATTATTTTGGCAATATAATAAATATTTCTTTCAATTTTCTCCCACAATGGCACATTTGTTTTCTTTTTATTTCTTCCTTCATTTTATTTATTGCATCAAATAAAGAGATGTATCCTTAAAACTACCTAGTGGGGGCTGGAGCAGTGGCTCAGTGGTTACGGGGCTTGTCTGGCATGTGTGAGGGCAAGGGTTCGAATCTCAGCACCATGTACACAATGAAGTGTTGGAGCAATGAAAGTCACATGAAAAACTAAATAATATTGATTCTTTGTCTCTCTTCTCACACTGTCCTTGTCTTTAAGAAAAAGAAAAAAAACTACTGAGTGCTTAAATACTTATAAACAATTGCCACAAATTAGTGCTTATGTTTTAATTTTATCTATTAGAACTAAAGCTTACCAACAGGAAAAATACACATGGACAGATGAGAATAAACTCATTCACTTGAAGTGATTCCTTCCCATTTGATAGTCCTCTCAGCTTACTTCTTGTATAGTGAGTGCTGAGGACAGTGGCAGGGGACTTAGTCTTAGAACATCTACCCACACTCTGCTTTACCTTGGGCTGTTGAACGTGGCCTCCTGTTTCTATGGAATTGATCTCACGAAATAACTGATTGCTTGTGGGTCTTCTAATTCATCAGCATTGCATATGCAAAGGAAATACCATGTGATCACAGACAAATGCCACTCAAAACTTCTGGGACTCAATTTCACTGTTTATAAAATTAACTGGTCTCATTGCTACATAAATTTTTACGATAAAATCCCATTGTTAAGCCTTGCTTTCCTCACACAAACCAATACAAATCAGAGGTATCCTTGAGCAAATTTCTGAGTGTCAGTTTCTCAGGTGTTTCATTAGAAGTACCTTTAAAGTCATCTGAGCAGTTCATTCCAATAATCTCATCCAATAATCTCATCAACCACAGGTCAGTATTCAACTAGCAGAATGGAAGAACACAGTGCAACAATCTCAGACATATTTCAGTCTTTTTTTTTTTTTTAAGATAGAAGGACAGTAAGAGTGCCAGAGAGACAGAGAGATGGAGAGAATCAATTTTTATTGAGTTTTTCACATGGCCTTCATTGCTCTGACACTGAGTTGTGTACATGGGTGCTGGGGTTTGAACCCATGTACTTGCTCATGCTGGGCAAGTGCATTAACCGCCAAGCCACCACTCCAGCCCCATGTTTCACTCTTTTTGAGAACATTTTCTTTTCTTAGAAGATAAAATGATATAACAAAAGGTGCATGGGCAGAAATTTGGGGGAAGTTTCTTAAACTCTTTAAGCCTAGCAACCTAACTACCTGTGGTAAACAGATATTTTATTATGTGTCAAAACAATTTAATTACATAAAGTATTTAATTTGAGGGCCATAGTTGGATTCATCTTCTTTATTCCTTTACTTGCTCCATCAAGATATTATCTTTTGAATTAGTGGAGATTTGGCAGAAATAGTCTCGAACTTGAAAGCTGAAGTTCTGACCTTAAAAAGGTGAGAGTTGAGGGGTTTTCGGGAAGATAGGACATTCAGAAAAGTGATCACAAATAGTCTTCCTCCCATGATCATCAACTGTATTCAAGAATACTCTTTGTGGCATTTGGAAAAAGCATTCTGATCCTGGAATATCCTCCTTATTAACCCCTGACGGTCCTCTCTTCCCTTTCTTCACACACACATAACAAGAGGGTATTTTGCCAAACAATGAGACAGTAAGATGGAGAAAGCCCAAGTAGGAGGAGAGTCAGGATGGCAATAAACCTTTGTTCTTATTCCATTAAGTGATATAATTCTCTGCAGCTATTGAAAACTGAGAATGCACATGTCTAAGATACATCTTTGAAGCAAAATCTTGCACAATGCTCAATGCTTTCATATTCACAGAAAAACTATGCAGCAATCCTACACAGGATTAAGCTCTCCATAGGGATAACATGATGGAGAGAAAGAGGCTAGGAGAGAGAAACATTCACTTTCAACTTTATATTCTTTTGTATTTCTGCTAAAATTTCTAATCTGTGAAAATATCACTTTAATAATTGCAACAGATGAAATTCTATTCACAAGAACTACTATTTCTTTTTGTTTATAGGGGCAAAGTGGCAGGAAGTAGAATGTGGAATTGGCCCTTGGTAACTCCTCCACGCCAAGAACTGAAGCCAGGAGGGGTAGGAAGTTGCCACAGGAGACAAATGGAATAATCTTGTTCTTCATTTTAACTCAGACCAGGAACAGAAAAAGAGAAAACACATAGCAAAATCTGTGAGGTCTACACGAAGATAGAAAAAAGTCATTCGGGGCCTGGAGCAGTGGCTCAGCAGTTATGGAGCTTGCCCAACTTGAGTGAGTAAGGGAGTTCAAACCCCAGAACCAAGTACACAACAATTTGTCAAAGTAACAAAAGCCACTAAATAAAATTCTCTCTTCTCTTATTCTTTCACTGTCTCTCTCTCTAAAAAAAAAAAAAAAAAGGAAAAGAAAAGAAAGAAAGAGGGCATTGGGAATTCAGAGCAATGGTAAACCCTCACAAACTGGAAAAACCAAAAGGTGTTTTGGGAAAGTTGTATTTGAGTTGTTGAAATACAAACCCTTCTTTGCCATCTCTAAGTTTTTTTGACTTAGATCTAAGTAACTCCTGGCATGGAAACTTTCTAACATCTATCTACCTAGCTAGCTTTGTATTACTTAACACTAGTGACAAGAATGAGCTATTTTACCCCTCTGAGATGATACACCACAAGGCAAAACAACATTTGTGGCTGTGGAGACCTGAAGGAAGAAGATATTCCAAGGGTGTGATTCACTATGAATTTGGAGAAATCCAGGAAATCACAAAAATCTTAAAAAGAGGCAGCTTTTGACAAATCTACCTAGATTTTACTGCACACACATGATATTCCTGTCATGTTAAAGTCATTTTTAAAAATGCCAAACATTTAAAGATTCGTTTTAAAAACAGAAGAAACCTTTGACATGATCAGTTTGGTAATGAAAAACCATTGAATATGAATCATTACTCCTCCTGGGTAAAAATGAAAAATGACAAGCTAAGAAGGATGAAGGAAATTATGGAAAAAAGGAATGAACTAGTCATTGTGGATTTCTGTGGGCCTTCAACTCAACAGCTTTGGCTTGTGTTTTCATTTTCTTTTCAAGAACAAACTTTTTCTTGAGATGCAAGGTGAATTTTGAGAAGTGCAAATAAGGAGATGTAACAGGTTTACCTCTACATAAATTTAAACTAAAATCATAGAAATGAGCAAAACAATGCTTTAAGGTTTTGTAATTTTTTTAATCACAAAGGGCTTTTTCAAGGACAAAGAAAGTAGGAAGTCAAATTGATATTATCTAAGAACAAAATGTTGATTTCAGAGGAACCAAATCTATAATACCTTCTTTCATTTCTGAATACCAATTTCCTTGACAGACTGGGGAGTTTTCTAGATGGAAATTAAGTTCAATTTTACAAACCTAACACAGCAAGGTTTTATAAAGTTGCAGAATTGGAAGGTTAAATAAATAGTCTAACAGTCTTTCTTCTTGTTTGTTTCTAGTTCCAGTCTTAACCTTGGGGTAGTTCACGAATGACCATGTTTAGATTTAAGAGAAAATAGAAACTCAGGACCTTCAGCTTCCTGGGTTTGGGAAGAGGAAGAGAGCCTTTCTCCAGTGCTTAAGAAATTGTGATCTGTGGTTCTAACCTTTTTGGGACACCTGGATCAGTGGTTGTGACCTAAGTATCAGTCAACTCACTCCACATTGGTAGAGAAGAAAAGAGATGTTTAAAAAGCCAAAGGATTATAATAGAATATTGATCTTTGTAGAGGGAAAATACCCTTTGTGTAAATGAAACAATTTTCAAATATGTCAAAGGCACAGTAAAATTTCAAGGAAATCTGTTCTCATTCCAGATACTCATTTTCTTTGTATGCTCTATTTTAAATCTGCTTAAAAATTCTTTTCTCAAGATGTGCCTTCTTTATTCCACAAAAGTATAACATGCATGCATCCAAAATATCACTGGAAGACATTGTTCGAGGTCTAAAAACATACCCAAAGGAGGTGGGGGTTCACTTCCATGCAGTTCTAATAGATTAGTAGAAAACACCAAATGAATAGCATGTTAAAGAATACCTGAAGAATGCCTATACAAAAACATAAATGTTTAATCGTATTGTCATATATATCAAAGAATAACAAGGGATGATAGGAAGGGAGGAGAAGCGGGAATGTTGGAACAGAGATAAAGCAAAGTGAATTCCAAGTATGCCACTTTATATACTATAGTATATAAATGTTCTTCATAGGTATAAGAATTATGTCACTGTACTTGGGCTTTTTAGGAAAAAATATAGGACCCAGAAGAAAGGCAAGGGATTGGGGGAGGATGGAGGAGGAGTAGTGTCAGGGAAGGGGGGTATATTGAGCAAATTGTATTGCTGTATTTTGTGCATCTAGGAATATGTGACAACAAATCCCATCATTATGTACAATTATAAGGCACTAATACAAAAATAAATAAAAAAAGAATATTTGCAGAAGGCATGGGTAAAACAAAATTTATAAAGC
This sequence comes from Aplodontia rufa, assembly GCA_004027875.1. Taxonomy (NCBI): domain Eukaryota; kingdom Metazoa; phylum Chordata; class Mammalia; order Rodentia; family Aplodontiidae; genus Aplodontia; species Aplodontia rufa. Next base: position 42,151 of record PVKS010011265.1, read on the forward strand.
AGGATCCCTTTATCCACTACCTCTGAGATCAGTCTTAACATTTCCTGAAGTGTTAGTAGCAACCTGTCTTTCCACTAGCAGTGTGTAAAAATTTCTGCTCTTAAAGTCTTAGACAACCAATGTGATGGTATGCAATGTTATCTGGAATTTTTTAATTTTTATTTTTCTAATTTACAAAAATGGTCATTTTCCAGATCTTTCTTGAATTTCTATTTTTCAATAAAATGGTTTCCCAAATTCTTTGTCCAGTTTTCCATTATTATTTTCAATGGTCTCCATATTTCCCAGGTCTGATTCTATTTCTGCTACATGTGTTTCAAATATTTTTTCAAATTCAAGGGCTTTGATGTTTCCTGTATTTTTATGAGTCTTTTGATGAAATAAAAGTATTAACATTCTGTGCATTTCATTGAATCACTTTTATTCAATAAGTCATATGAAATTTATTTTGCTTAAACCAAGTGTCTGGTTTTAATTCTAAAAATCTGTATGATTAATTAACCTATCAATAGATATTTAATGAAGAGTTCATCTGGTCCCACTGATGTGCAGACTCTGTTTATCTACATCTTTCATAAATGTGTGGACCTGTTGTTATCTCTCTATTCTTTTTTTCTCTATTCTTTTTTCTTTTTCTTTTTCTTTTTTTTTTAAATTTGGTACCATTTCCACACAGCTTTAAACATTTATAGCTTTATAATAAGATGCTATATATGGAATTGGAATAGCTTTTTTCTCATCTCTCTCCTTTCAGGAATTCCTTTGTTCTTGATCCTTTACTGTTCCAAATTAATTTTGGGATAAAATTGTCAAGTTGAAAAAAATATTATGTGTGATCATGACCAGAATTTCACATGATTAGAATCACTTTAAATCTATACCTCAAGTTGGAGATGATCAACTTTATTATATCTTTAACTTAAGAAGAAACAAGTATTTGCATATTTTAGTATCTTTCCATAAAATACTGTAATTTCTTTTTTAAAAAAAAACCTTGTAGAAATTTTAGGACTTTTTCACATATGTTTTGCTACTACTATACTGTTTTCAATTATGTAGTCCAATTGTTTCCTTCAGGTACATAAAAGTCAATTGTTTTCTATAAGTTGACCTTGTGTGTTAAGCTTGCTTAACTAGTTAATTTTAATGATGTGCATTGAGTCACATTTGTGGCTACACTCATAACAACTGGGAACAGTGGTCTTTAATTTTTCACTTGTAATGAATATTACTTGTTTCTAAATTCTTATGTTTGTGAATTCTAAGTTGAATATAAGGGATGAGAAGAAATATTTTCTATGATTTCTGACATTAAGGGGCATTATTGAAAATTACTGCCATATTTCCAATGTGCGTTTATATATAGCTTTACTATTTAAAATTTTAAATTACTATTTAAAATAGATTTTCTTGTGCTGAAATAATGCGTGACCCCTTCAGTTTAACAAAATAATTTAGAGAAATTCAGCGTATTTTTATGAATTATTTTTCCAATGTTAGCAGTGTATGAAACCAAACCAGCCTACTGGCACTGATAAAACCCACTGATCTCATTTACTTTTCCCCAATTTCACACATCCTGATTTATTTGTGCATGTGAGTGTTTAGCTCTATGTAATTTTAAAGTGTGCATGACTATGTGTCCACCACCACTATGAAGATACAGAAGAGCTCCAAGATCCTTCCTCTAACTTTCTATACCTGAATTTAACTCCCTCCATTCAGTTCTCCTTCTGTAACCCCTGGCCATATCTAATATGAGCCTTATTTCTATACTTTGTCATTCCAATCAATTTTACTTAATTTTTCATGTGGCTTTCGTTGCTCCGCCACTTATTTGTGTACATACTGCTAGAGTTCAAACCCAGGTCCTTGCGCATGCCAGGCAAGTGCTATAACTGCCGAGCAACCACTCTAGCCACCCAAGACCATTTTTTAAGTGAATCTTTAGTTATCTACTGTTCACTTTTCCCTGAAGTCTCTCCCAAGATGTGCATCATGGTTCAATAATGTGTTACTTTTTAATGCTGGAGAACATTCTGTGGCACATATATACTACAGTGTCTAGGTTGTATCCAGAATTTGACTATTATGAATAATGATGCATTGAGTGTTTGTGTATAGGTTTTCAGCCAACATAAATTTCTTTTCTCTGGGTTAAATGCTCAACAGAGTATACTGGCTAGTATTGTAATGGCTTGTTCAGCTTTATAAAAAGTGCCCAACAGACTTTTAGAATGGTTGTACCATTTTACAGTCCCACCAGCAATATATGAGTAACTCAATTTCTGTCCAGGTAATGTGCGATGTTTCTTTTCCACTTCTTCTTTTTGTTTAACCTGGTGGTATTGCATGCATACATTATACTCATAATTCTTCCCAATAGAAATTTTACTTCTTTTGATTTGCCTTTATATCATTTATTAATTTTTGCATATTTTATTTCATTTTTATTTAATTATAAACCACCTCCTCTACCAGAAATAAAATAAAACAAATTTAGCTTTGTCTGGTACCATTGTTGAAAATACTAGTGTTTATTTTTCATTTTGGAAATATTTATGAAGTTCCTGTCATGGGTATGGCCCTAAGTGATAGCTGAGAGATGCTAAAGAATAGAAAAATATCTTCATGCTCTAATGAAAGAAAGCATACTTTTTTTTTTTACTGAAAATCTTGACTTTAAATAAATATCTTCTTCCTTAATTATGTTATCACAGCTGAGATAAGTTATAAATGTGCTTGATAATTGTGTCTCATTTCCATTTATTCAGCTCACGTTTACTCATTACTGCTCTGTTCTCCTATATCCATCTTGGAGCGAAGTGGAATCTTTGGAGAGATCGTTTTGAATGGAGACATCCTTCTCCCATTCCTATCACAACACATTGATTTGCAAAAATGAATCACTGCTGCTGCCTGAGTGAGATTTGTCCCTTCCCTCTCAGGTCCTGAGGTAATCAACATGAGGCCCAGAGTGGGCAAAGTTGTGAAGTGACCCTACTAATCCATTACGATATACTAAGACTTCCCACCAAGACTCTTTCATTAATACTCTGCTTCCTCCATTTTCCTTCCTACTTCATTGTGATTACACAAATTGTACCTGTCTTCTAAAATTTTCCAGAGAGCTATGGTCCTCAGTAAATATTTCTTGGTACACATAAGTCTATAATCAATTAATATTTTCTTATGAATGTGGATAGAATTATAGTCCATACAATTATTTGCTTGTAGTTTTTTCCTTCCTTATATTAGTACATTTAATTTTTAGTGAATATGTCTTGTCTACCTAGACATCAAATTAAGTAATTAAAAGGTTCATAATAAAAATAACTTTGTGTTATTATTCCTCATCAACTCCAAATGTGCTTATAAACCTAAGGTGCTATCAAGCACAGTAAATAAAGTTTTTCCTGAACATATGATATTATTATGGCAAAATATTTTAAAATCAGATATTTAATTCATTTACTGTACCCTTAGTAAATATAAACATGATGTCAAGAAATAAGATGTGTAAATATGTGTGCATGAGAAAGGGAGAATGAAAGATTGTAGAGAATGAATCCATGTTCCCACAGATCTTCCAATCTAATGCATGCTAACATGGTATAAAATGTCTATATGATATTAAGCATTTTAGATAATGTTCTACAAACTAGCTCAGTAGTGAGAAGATATAACAGAAGTTTTGTTTTCCATATTCTTTATTTCTTGATCCATGAAACATTACAAATATACTAATGTCCATTATGACTCTTAAAATAAATCAGATCTCAAGATTAAATGTGAGACCTTTACTCCAATTCTAAGATTATTGTACATTATCATCAGATCTCTACTTCATATAAAACCAAAGGTTGTCAGGCACAGTGGCATACACCTGTACTCCCAGCAGCTTCAGAGACTGATACAGGAGGATACAAGTTCAAAGCCAGACCCAACAAATTGGGGAGGCCCTAAGCGATTTGAGAGAACTTTTCTCAAAAAAAAAAAGAGAGAGAAAAGAAAAACAACGAACTGAAAGTTTCAGATTCTTGATTAAATTATTACGATTACATTGCCTTCAGGGCCACCTTAAGTTTTACTAATTTCATTAATTTCATGATCACGCTGATTTTAAGAAAAATCTATATCATATATTTCATATCATTTATTGGTAATTTCCTAATATATCAGATACTAATTTAAGAAGCAGATATTCATAGATATCCTCAATCTAATTCACACTTAAAACTACTTTATTGTTAACAAAATAATGCTATAACACAATTGGTATAGTTTTAATCTAAATAATTTTAGACAGACATTTTTATTAGAACTTTTGGTATCCCTTTGTGTTTATTTCTACTTAGAAAAATCCTTAAAAAGAAATGAACTTTTAAACTTTAATGTATATAAACTTTTAGTGCACGTAATTAAAAACCTGTAATGTTGAAAATAGTATGAAAGAATCCTCTACAATTGTTCTGGGTGACCTCGTTTCCTGGTATACATGTTCTCATGTAGTCCTTCCCTCTGAAGTCTAGACTGAGCCTGGTGTCTCACTTTTAATAAATAAACTGTGGCAAAAGTGATGAACAACAATTTCCATGACTATGTTAAAAAAAAGTCTGAAGTAGTCATCTGGCTTGTGGTTTTCCTCCCTCCTTGTCCTCTCCCTTGTTCTGTCTGATGAAGCCAGGTGCCCTGCTGTAAGATGCCCCTTTCTGAATGGCAGGCAACCAATGAATACCAACCAAAATGAGACCCTGGATCCAACTAAATGGAAGGAACCAGACCCTTCCAGGAATCATGCACATGAGATTGGAAACAAACTCAGGAAAACTTGAGACTGATAAGACCACAGCTGACTGCCACATTCAATATAGCCTCAAGATGGATGCAGACCCAGAATTCTGGCTCTGAACCCGTGATTTAAGCCACTACATCTTGCTGTTTTGCTGTAATTTGTTGCAGAGAATTAGATACTTATGGCTATGGAAAATTAACAGAAACCACTAAGTCAGGCAGCAAACCCCCAACTCAGAACCTATTGTCTCTGGCCTTTATCAGAGGATCCCCACCCTATTGAAAAACTCAGTTTAATCCCCACCTACTGAAAAACCCAGTTGAACCAGGGAAATTCCTACTGTGACCCCTCCTCCCTCATTCCTTCTATATCTACCCAAGGTTGTAAGCAGCAAGTGAGTCACAGACTCCACTGGGTCCCTCTCTGTAGTTTTCTCCTGAATAAACCTATGGTACTTTTTTTTCCCTTCATTTCATCTCTTTACATAATGGTGCCAAAATCCAGGATGGGAAGACATGTTCCCCCCATTCTCCTTCTTCCACTTCAGCCTTACTTTTCATGTATCCCTCTTTACTTCCCCTTCATAGCAAAATGAAAATGAGAGATTCTGAGCACCTTCCTGGGGTGAGATTTTTGCAGCCTTATTGCTACATAAATGGAGCAAAAGCTTTTCTGAGCTCTTTACAGGTGTCTTTTGGAAACTTCCCCTCTTTCTGTCTGGCCAAACATCCAGATCACAGACTTATTCTCCATTTTGTTCTCACATGCAACACCAGCCATACTGATCACCTCACTGGAGAGGTCAGACTCCAGGTCTCTTGAAGAGGCACCCTACTAGAGACTCTCTCATTCCCAGGGGTCCTCACCTTGGGGTAGGAGTTGGGGATGCCTACTTCTCTCAGGTGGTAAGGATTAAATAGAGGATGCTTTGTTTTCTCCTGTCACCTCTGCCACACCTCTCCATTACTCAGTGGCCTGAATTCTGGAATTTAGGATATTTGATCCAAGAATTTCAAAGTTCCCACCAAGGATGGCTCCTCTGGGCCTTTTCTTGACCTCAACCAGGTCTCTCTCTCTCTCACACACACACACAGCTCCAGTAAGGACCATTCACATTGCTGGACTTTGCATCCACCTTTGGTCATAACCTGGGTGAGTGACTCCCTTTAACTTTTCTGGATTCCTGACTTTCTCTCCACCAGAGTCCTTGGGGTCCTCCTCAATCCATCTTGTCTAGCATGGGCCAGATCCCACCAAAGCTTCCATGAGGCACCACCTTGAGGTCCCTTCCCAAGCATATCCAGACCCTGGGTCTTGGAGACACAGTCAAACCTAAAAGACTGGTATTCTTCTATAATATTGCTTTGCCCCAATATAAGCTGGATAATAGTAGTCACTGACCTGAAAATGACATATTCAACTCCCAATTCTCAGAGATATTAAACACTCCACTGCAATGATAAATTGTCAGATGTTCCCTATGTCCAGACCTCTAATCCAGACCTTCTCTCTTCCCAAACTGCTCAACTTTTCACATTCTTCTCTTCAATGAGACACCCCTTAAAGGATCCCTCTTTTTGGACCCCTCCTTGTTTGGGAGTTCTGCTTCCTTTTTAATACTCTAAATCCTGTTACTTTGCTCCGTCTGATCCTGTGTCCACATGGATGTCATTCCTCAAATTTATAAAACAGAATATACCAGGCCACACTCTGTGTTCCATTTATAAGGATTCACCCCAGATCTTCAGAAGGGTGAGTGCAACGGACAAATGTTCTATAACTTTTCTTCCAGGTGTTCTCTACTCATTTTATGAACTCTCTATCAAAAATACCAGGACCCAGTCACCCATGTGGCTTCCAGACTCAAGAATCAGGGGAAAGGCTTTGCTAAACTGAGTCTTATGAATTGGTCATATGAATTGTCTTAGCGGAAAAAATATTAATCTGATATTACTTCATTTTCCTTTCATGGCAATCCATTAAATCAAGAAACTGAGGTCTATCTTAGAAGCACCCCAATTCCCTGGCCAGAGTCCTTGGTGTGAATGCAGGGTCTCCAGAGGTGATTGAAAGCTAATCAATCACACAAAAGTTCCATCTCCACTTTAATCTCCTTTCTTCTTTCATGGCTTCTCACCCAATGGTAGAGGGAGGACCTCACTTAGCAGCTCCATGGACAACAGGCTGAAAAAACTTCTTAGCATGATATAATACCCCTGAGCCAGAATCCTACCCATCAATCTCCCAGAGAGTGAATCGTCCCTTTCTCTTTCTCTGTCTTGTAGCAACCTCCTCCAATGTTAGGGAACAGAAAGATGTGAATGGGGGGAACACTAGGATAAGAGAATATTATATGAAATGGACCCACTATGCTGACCACACAACCTTTCTTTTCTAAAAGGCAATTTACCTACAAGAGACGCAATATCTGAGTATCTTTTTTTCTTATCTCAAGAAACACTATTTGAGTCTTTAAATGTGTTTTTATGTAAATTGTTGGTAAATGGTAAAAGGAGTTTGATTGCTTTTTTTTAATTCAATATACAAAGAGTGCAAAAGTTTTCAGCTGTGTTTCAATTAAAGTACTGTAAATAACATAAAATATTTGATCTTATTATTAAGAGGGGTTATATCTTCTTCACAGAGAAGGAATTGGTCAAAATTGTCAAGCGACATCCCACAGAATGGGAGACAATTATGGTCTATGATTCCTCCAACAGGGGACAAATATACAAAATTTACAAAGAACTCAAAAAACTTTATACAAAAACAATCCAAGCAATAAATGGGTCAAGAAGCTAAACAGAAACTTCTTTTTTTTTTTAAACAGAAACTTCTTGACAGAGAAAATTGAGCAAGCCAATGAATACATGAGAACATGTTCTAACTCACTAGTAATTGAAGCAATGTAAATGAAACCTACATTAAGATTTCATGTCACTCCAGTCAGACTAGCAAAGATGAAGAATATAAACAATAATAGATGCTGGAAGGGTTGCAGGAAGATAGGAACACTAGCACACTGTTGGTGGAACTGTACACTGGTAGAGCCCCTCTGGAAAGTAATGTAGAGAATCCTCAAAAAATTAAGGATGGATCCACCATAGGCTCCAGCTCTTCTTCTTCTGGGTATTTTCCCAGTGGAGTTAGAATCAGCAAGTTACAGTGACACATCAAAATCAATGTTCATAGCAGCTCAATGTACAGTAGCTAAATTATGGAATGAAACCAGATGCCCCTCAGTGGATAAACAGTTCCAAAAGCTATATACAATGCAGTTCCACTTAGCAAATAGAAACAACATTGTAGTCTTTGAAGATAAATGGATGGCAATGGAAGAAATCACACTGAGCAAAGTTAGCCAAACACAGAGGGTCAAGAGTCGAATGTTTTCACTCATTTTGGGAGGCTGGAGCTTAACCCAGCCTTGGGTGAAAGGTAGCCAAACTCCTGTATTAGACTCAGCAAAGTCATAACAACACATAATCTAGGACAACCATAGATATGTGGGGGGTGGGGAGGGAGTAAGTGGGAGAAGGGAGAATAAAGAGAGATCTAGGGAGACAATTATCAATGTAACATACTCTTTACCTTCCTGAGAATCTAAATAATATTTATGTAATCATTTAATACTGGAAAATTCACAATCTAAACATGTGTATCACTTATAGGGGCGAAATATAGAAGAATCAACAGGCTGGTTGTGGGCGGTGTGGGGGTAATTCTGGTTTAAGAACATATGCATATCATATTGTTGCTTTATGTGCATTTATGATTGTACAATAATTCAACATCTTAATAAAAAATTAAAAAAGAAAGTAGTGATTGAAAAAGTCAGATATTTGTAAGGATTTTCACCAAGTAAGAAAGAGATATACAAGGTTATAGGTATGGAAAAATACTTGGGTATGGAATTTAGAATGAAAGAATTATTTCTGGATGAAAAATTATAGAGTATCTAAATAAGATGCACAAGGTTTGTAGAAGGTAAATCTCAAAAGTCTGTGTATGATTAATTTGAATTAATTGGCACAATCAGTTATTTAAGATTTCTCTTAAAGTCAAATACATGTTCGAGCTTTGTCTAAATTTCATGTAAAAGTTTGTAAAGTGGAAGTTTATGTAGATTTACAAGCAAGGTAACCAATACGTGCTCTCTTTTATATATTGTATCTCACATAGGAGAGCCATACTGCCATTTGAAAGCCTGGTTTATATCTATTTACTTTGGCTAAGTCTTTTTCTGATCATTAACACTATTTCTTCACTTTGCAGAATGATATTTTTAAGAAGCAAAGATCAGCTTCAGAAATAAAACACTTAATATTTGTCAATACTTCTGCCTCGCCAGAGTTAAGACTCAACTTATCAGCTTTTGGTTCCAAAGTAGTCTAGAATTCAGTTTATTTAAAGTTAAGTTCAAAGGATAGATTTCTGTTGTAAATATTACTATAATCTCAAAATGAACAGGGAATATAATAATTATATTTTTTGGTTCACAGCTATTATACAAATTGATTATGTCACTACTCTTGTTAACCCTATTTTGTATTTTCCTTGTGAAACTTTAAAACTGTTGCCTATTAGTGTTTTGCAGAAGTATTCCTTCTAACAGAAAAACCTGAATTAAGACATGCCATCACCTAAGGACAGATAAGATATAATACTAACTTCAAGTGCTGTTACTGAACAAAATCAAATGAAAAGGGTAACTATAAAGCTGTACTAATTAAAATTAAAGCCCAGTACTCCCATTTTAAGACTGGTGAAGCTGGCCTGCTGGATGTTTAATACCAAAACCAGGATACCAAAGTTAAGGATGTTAAAGGGTTAAGGAAAAAGTCAATATTTTGGCCTTTGCCCTGTTTGGCCAGCCAAAACTCAGGGGACAATGGGACTTCTTTAAGCTAATGGGTGCACAGTCTGTAAAGAGGATGATCATTGAGAAGGGAAATGTCCCCGATGCTTATAAGAGAAGCCACATGTGGTCAGCAAGACTCTGGCCCATCTTGGCTGATGGCACCACTGGTAGATGAAGGCTAAAGGAGCCAAGGCACTCTCACACATCCCCAAGAGTGGCCTTCTGAGGAATCACAGCTGACCTAGGAATGGATAGGCAAAAAGGTAAATTTTGACCAATTTAAACATGATCATAAATATCTGTCAGGAGAGTTATAACCAAAGCACAGCCACACATGGGCATTTAAATGGAAAGACACTGATTCTTTTAATGTAACTCAAATGACACTTGTGTCATTTCTCCCACAAGTAAGTAAAATTGGGAGATTACAAAGAAAGAGTTACAGAAGACATTACCAGAGTAACAAGTTTTTTCTAAGTCAGTTTGAGAGCCACAAATTTCCCTAACCACCTATATGGGTAAACTCAATCTGTTTTTCAGTAGTGAGATTATTTAGTCCTAATATGTGAGCTACCTTATAGAAATTACATGGCATTCCCCAACTCAAAGGGTCACATGTGCCATTATAAAAATTAAATGTGTTCCTAACAAGACTACTAATGTTTCTAAAGCCATGAATGTCCTCCACTCACTAACAAATGACATTTCAGACCATACCCTGTGCTCCAATAAATTACTATCTTCAAGGTCTTCAAGGCTAACCGATAACACTGATTGTTTTGTATTAATTGCTTGCAGAAAATAATGTTTTTTGTATGCATTGTTTATTGTTCTAACATGATCCTGCCCCATGTATATCATGTCCAGTCACCTGCCAACCACCACCATCATGGACCTCTTCAGAGGGTAATTGAGGCAGGAGACAGATCATCTGTAGGCAGATAGAAAATTGGGACCTCAGAGAATGGGGTCCCACCACCCCAGACTGAAACCCTAGGCTAAGAGCTTTTTGGTTTTAGTTGCCTTAATGGAAGGCCCCACTCATGCATAGGTGAGCAAATCCTATTCTTGACAGGAGCACCCTCACCAAATTCAATGCCTACATTTTAGCACCCAACTTAGCCTTCTACATTCTTTTATACTCTTATGCCAACCAGAAGCCTTTCCTTTCCCTCTAACATCTGCTATCAGCTCTCCTCCCTGGAGTGTCAACCACAATGTGAGATACCTACAATCCCACCATGAGCACTCACCACACTCTTGTTAAAATTCCCTGCAAGACCTTGCTCCAGCTAAAGCAAGTTGCCTCCTTTCACCTCTCTGGCTGCTTCTATTATAACCAGGGAATCTTTTTCATAGGTAGAATTAACACTTATGTCTGTTTACCTGCTAACTGGATAAAAACTTGATATCATCAATCCAACTTATTATATCCCTTCAAAGTCTGGAGTGATGGAGATGGAAATTACCAGAAGCTACTCAGCCAGGCAGCAAACTCGCTACTGGTAACTTATTGTCTCAGTCCCTTATCAGAGGATCCCCACCACACAGAAAAACCCAGTTTAACCAGGAAAATTCCTGCTGTGACCCTTTCCCACCCTCATTACCTCTATACCTACCCAAGGCTATAAGTAGTAGGTGAGTCCCAGACTCTACTGCCCCTCCTCCCAATGCAAGTTTTTCCTGAATTAACCTGTGCTACTGTTGAGCTGCTGCTCTCTTCTCTCTTACTTTGCTTCATTTCATCTCTTTCCTTACAGATAACACAAACGGTGATTTAAAGTACATTTAAAAGAACGTGACTCAGCAGTTTTGGCACTTGCCTGGCATGAACAAGGACCCAGGTTCCAACCCCAGCACCACATACACACCAAAGCTTCAAAGCAACAAAAGCCACATGAAAATATCATCAATAAAATTGATTCTTTCTCTATCTCTCACTATCCCTCTTTCTCGTTAAAAAAAAATATATTTTAAAACTACACTAGATGAAGCTAACTAACAGAAATAATGAAGGGAAACTGAAATGTTAATGGGGTAGCACAGGTATATCTACCAAATACTTGATTTGTGCTAACATGATTAGAAATTACTGGGGAGAAATGTGAAAACTCCATTCTGAGAATTTGTGCAGTAGAAAATAGCAGACTATTAATACGCATGTAAATAAAAGTACCTGTGTGTTTGCTTTATGTCTTATAAAGGCCTGAAAGGTAGGAATAATGTCTTCTGACAAGATGAAACCCATTAGTAAAAATGATATGAAAATCCTTAATCATAAACTGAGTGGGTTCTCAATGTATAGATTCTAAGCTTTCGCTGAAGTCATACAATTAAAACACATACGCGCACACACACCCTACTCTCACACCCCACTCACACACATACCAAGATCATTACTTCACTTCAAAGTAGACAGCCTTCCCTATAAAAATATAATATTCTGGGCTGTAGTGGTGGCTTAGTGGTAGAGTACTTACCTGGCATGTATGAGGACCCAGGTTCAAACCCCAGTGCCACATACACAACTAAGTGTCAGAAAACCAAACATCAGATTAAAAATAAATAAAATTTGGCTCCTTCTCTCTCTCTCACTCTCATTTTTTAAAAATATATAATATTCTCTTGTTATATCTGATTCCACTACTGCTGCCATTACTACAGCTCTTCTAAGAAAACACACTTTTAAATGTTCTTTGAGTAGTGATCATTTACATTTAGCTAGCATTTGGATTGCTTCAAATGGTGTGCTAAATAGAATACTAATATAAACTCATTCCATTTATTTAACTTTATTATTTAGGCCCTACTATTGTATCTACTATGTAGAGAAGGAACCAAATCACAGAGGTGATGTGTATGTCAGTCAAGGTTTTCCAGCTGTTCTGTAAAACAGCAGGAATGTGTCTCATGAGGTCTCCCTCTAGCCTCTGGAAATTTAGTTATGGAGATACTGTTTTGTTTTATTTTCTTTTTAAACAACCAAAGACAAACTTTAAATACACTATGATTCACCAATATACTATGTTTTGAAAGTGCCTTTGCTGCTTTGGAGGTGACAAGTGTAACTTAAAATACGTGTGTACAGCATTGGATACTTATGATTGGCAACAACTTAGCCCTTCGAAAATTAATTTTAGTAACTGAGAAATAAGAACACTTTTTTTATAGAGCCTTTAAATGACTCTCACAAAAATTCTAAAGCAATCGAAATCCAAAAAAATTACACATAAGATGATCTCAATATTATAACAAAGAAATGATGATAAAGTTGAAGGTCTTAATTGGACATATTCCCTAAATACCAGCACAAGGTCAAAAGCATTTTTAGTGTTCAGTGCTTAATTGCTTAATAAATTGCTTGCATGTATCTTGCTTAGAACATTTCCTTGGCAAACTATTGTGAGATAATATAGAACTTTGAAACTATATGATTTCAGCATATAAAAATACATGAATTAATACATGCATTTCAGGAAATAAAGCAATGAAAACATCTTTAGTTACTCAGCTAGATCCTCCTTGGTAATAATTACTTCTGAATAATAAAAAACAAGAAAGAGTGAAGTTGATTGCTAGAATATGACTCCCTGAAAGAAAAGAAAATGGCCAACTTTTTCAAACAGAATGATTCAGGACATTTTAGTAAAGGAATCATTTACAAGGACTTAGTGATTAAAGAAAGCACAAAAAGACCAGGAAGTTACAGTGGGAAACTCTTACATTTCCCAGGTCTCTGGTAGCAAGAGGAGTTAAGAAATTTGTAGGGGAATCTATCTGAAAATATATTGAGCGGGTGCTATGTCCTCAGTTCAGGAACGCAGTCCCTGTTAATATGAGACCTGGAATGGGCTGCTGGGCCAGGAATGGGCTGTCTCCTCCTACCCTCTCATTCTGTGGAGTTTCCACTACCTGGACTGAATTCCAGGAATTCACTGGTAGGGAACTCTGTTGACACAGGACATAGACACTCACACACCAGGACAAAGACCAGGCTTGTGATGGGTAGGATCTGTCACAGGAGGTCCTTAGAGTTAGAGTATACTTAAGCTTTTTAAAATTTAGGAATGTATTCAGGTCAAACAGGCTTAGGCCTACAGTAATCTTTTCAGGAGGACAACTTGAAAAAGTAGTCCAAATTATTTTTTATTTTTATCTGACTTATTTTTTTAGAAGGACAGTGAGAGAGAGAGAGAGAGAGAGAGAAAATCGATTTCTACTGAGTTTTTCACATGGCTTTCATTGCTCTGACACTTAGTTGGGTACTTGGGTGCTGGGGTTTGAACTTGTGTACTTGCACATGGTGGGCAAGTGCTGTAACCACTGAGCCACCCCTCCAGCCCCTTATCTGACTTTTTAAAATTATTCATTCTTGAATCTTGAATGCAATCAGCAAATAGTTGCACTCTTCCTTGAACTTTGGTTTGCTCATATTAAAATTATTCTCTACGTTTCTCTTCCAAAGGCACCTGATCATTCTGTTAGTTGGCAGGACATCATTCCCTGCCACACTTTTTGTATAAATTGTAAAATTTATGGGGTGAGGCTTTATTTTGTATTTACTATCATCTTATTAATGTCTGTAGGGTCTATAGTAATATACCTTTCATTCTTGATGGTGACATTTTGTATATCATCTCTTTGTTTCATGGTTGTCCAGCTACAGTTTAACCTTATTTTTTAAAACCGCTTTTGAAGAACCCATTTTTCTTTGTTTACTTATTTTCTATTGTTTATTTTTCATTCAATTTAATTGATTTCTGCTCTTATCTTTGTTATGTTCTATCTTTTGCTTGCTTTTGACCTGAACAAGTCTTTAGGGTGAAAGCATAGGCCAGTGGTCAGCAAACCTTGCCCAAATCCATCCTGCTGTCTGATTCATTAACAAAGTTTTGTTGTTAGTCATGCCATTCCTTTATGCATTTCTGTCTTCCTTTATATTACACTGACAGATCTGAATAGTGCTGAATGAAACAATATAACCCAACAAGAATTAATTGTTATTGAAACCTTTACAGAAATATTTTTAGCCCCTGACTTCAATTATTGATTTAGGACTTTTCTTCTTGTCCAGTAAAGACTTAATGGTATTATTTTATTTCAATCATTTCTTATAATGTGTGTCCCATACATTTTTTGTATAAGCATTTTCATTTCTGTTTATCTCAAAATTATATTTTTACATCTCCTCTTAGATTTCTTTTTGAATCCATCTTTGATACAGGAGTAAGTTTGTTTTATTTTAGAAGATATGTGGATTTCCAGAGATCTTTCTGTTACTAACTTTTAGCATAACTCTGCTTTTGTCAGAGAATGAAGTTTGTATGATTTGATACTTTAAAAAAAATTTATTGAGGAGTTGAGTGTTTTGTATGATTATAAATGCATGTGTAGTAGCAATATGATATGCCCTAAACCTAATTTAGAATCACCCCACATCAAACATAAC
>PVKS010011266.1:0-57248 GCA_004027875.1 Aplodontia rufa
TTTTTTTTATGGTAATTTATTTATTTTAAAACAAATAACTCACCGTGACCAGTGGACACTGCCCAAAGCCCCCTACTAGGCTAGAGAAGGAAAGGCCAACTTCCTATGGAGGAACATACAGCCCAGACAAGACCCAGCAGCCACCTGAGACCAGAAGGTCTCCAGCAAGGTCAATGTAAAGTATGGATTAGAATGGCCAAAGGTATAAGAAGGCATAGAAGAAAAAGTAGCAGTATTACAGTCAAGGGGCAAACAACACTAAAAAGCCTCAAGATTTTTTCAAGGGAGACTGGCATGCCAAGTCCAGAGGGCAGGGTACAACCTCTAGACAGTGGGACTACCACACTGAGGGGTTACCATGCCTCAGAACAGCAGACCTTCCAATGAATCTCAAGCAGGCACACTAGGAAGGCCACACCTCTGGAAGCTCAGACAGGCTATAAGAGCAGAAGAGCCTCTACTGCACTGGGAGGGTGCCTACTGAGCAAGTGAGCCCTTGCTGTGTCTAGCTAGGAGAAAGGAAGAGGGAGGCAAGGCGTGTGTCATGGCTTTAAGAATTGTCCATAGGTTCCAAATGGCATTTGACCCAGAGTTCTTCTGCCCATTGGCAAGGGCACAGCCCGAGACATGGGTGGGAAAACCAGCATTCTCTCCCTTTAATTCAGTCTCTGTGAATCCTCGAGTCCCAACCCCCTCCACCTCCACCAGCAATCCCAAGAAGGTGAAATGGCCCAGGGACAGAATGTGCTGTTGATTCTCAATGGTCTGCTGATCCTCAGAGTTGGAGGGCAAGGAGTATTTGAAGTTTTGCCTGTTTAGTTCCACAACAAACAATAAGCAGGAGGTGGAGAACAAAGATGCTGGCAGCCTGCATCTTGCTAGGTCTTTGTAGCTGTGGCTCTGGATTTGTAGGCCACTTCTTGACTTTTCAGTTCCCGCACAATGCCTTGAGGCAGGCAACCAGTGACCGACACCGCTTAGACACCTGGTTTAAAGTTACTGACTTGTTGCCACTTGGAGATCCAGCTGTCCTCTGGACTCATCACTGCAATGATACCATCAAAGGAAGAGCTGGAGCAGTCATACACCATCTCTCGATTACCCTTCATTTGCAGGTATGCATCACAATTATCACAACCATCATATTCAAACTGGTCTATTGTCTTGACCAATGAACACAGCAGACAAGCCCACAGATGCCCAGGTCCTTGGGCACTGTCTGTATGGCCATCCTCTGGGATATGAAAAACCACCACGGCCACAGCCTCCACACCACAGGAAGTAAACAGCTCATTACCCACAATGTGTGTCGCTTCTCCCCAGAAAACTTTTTGAGTGACTAATTGCTTAATGATTTTGGATAACAGTGATTTTATTGTTTATGCTTTTGTTAAGTCTAAAAACAATTTGAAAGGAATTCTTGTTTTACTCTTTCCTCACATCTTTTTATTTTGAAAAACTTCAGTCAGACCTGTGGAATAATAGCAAGAATCACGTATTGGTACATCCGTATACCCTTCGTATAGTTTTACTAGTTGCTGCTTTATCTCTGTATATACTTCTAAAATTCATATTTGGGAATTGTAGACATCATGATCATAACAACACTTTCCCCAAATGTTTCAGCATGCAAATGTAAATCTTCTAGGAACAAACACATTTTCCCATATAACCGCATGATCACACTCAAGAAGTTTTGCATTGACACAATGCTGTTATCTGAAATACAGTCCATATCCAAATTTCTCCAGTTGTCTAAACAATTTCTTTATACCCCGCTATCCCGCAGTCCATGATTGCGTTAGGACTGCACATTGCTTTGGTGGTTACGTCGACTTGGATGTTCTAACCTGTAGCACTTCTTGGCCTTGTTGAACATCTCCTCATACTTAACATTTTTGAAGAATCCAAGCAAGTTGCTTTGTAGAAGGTTCCTCAATTTTGATTTAGATAGCAATATGCTAAGTTAGTCTAGTATCAGATGTTTCATTTAGTATTTTCATCATTCATAGATTCTAGTTAAACATTTTGGCAAGAATACTACCTAGGTGTTGTGTCCTTAGTGTATGATGTTAGAATGATATTAAATGTGATCATTTGGTTAAGATAGGATCGGATAGGTTTCTCCATTGTAACTATATCTCTTCCCCTTTGTTATTAATAAGCAATTTGTGGGTGATACTTTTAGGATGTATCCCTTCTTTTTGCCCAGTGATTTTAGCATTCATTAATGAGTCTTGCCCATATCAGTTATGGTAATTGTAAAGTTATAGTTTTCTGTTTTTGTAATTCCTTCTGTATTAATCATTTGACATTCTTATACAGAGAAGATTTATCTCCCTCCTTCAGTTGGAAAAGAGTATCAAGTTGGACTAGTGGATCCTTGTTTTTATTCAGAGTATTATAATCAATCCTTATTTATTTATTTTGGTACCAGGGCTTGAACCCAGGGATGCTTAACCACTGAGCCATATCTCCAACCTTTTTTATTTTTGAGAAAGGGATTCACTGAGTTGCCTGGGGCCTCGCCAAGTTGCTGAGGATGACTTTGAACTCGTGATCTTCCTGCCTCAGCCTCCCAAGATGCTGAGATTATAGGCATGTACCACCATGTCCAGCTTATTACTCTTTTTTTTTTCTATAAAGAGAGAGGGACAGTGAGAGAGAGAAAGGGAGAAACAACTTTATTTAGTTTTTCACATGGCCTTCGTTGCTCCAACACTTAGTTGTGTATGTGGTGCTGGGGTTTGAACCGAGGTCCTCGTGCTTGCCAGGCAAGTGCCAAAACCACTGAGCCACCGCTCCAGCCCCAGCTTATTACTTTTATTTATCTTGGAACTTAAATTGATTCATGTTCACTAATAGGAGTCCCTTTACACTTGTTCTTTAACTTGTCCTCTTTAGATTTTGAGGATTTCATTTACTGGCACAGATATTTTAGCTTCACTATGTTTTCCTTGTCCCAACTCTGGAATCAGCAGTTTCTCCCAGAGTTTTAATTCTTATAGTGGGTAGAAGAATGTGGAGGACTAGATATGTTCAGTGTCGTTAGACTGTTTTTTCCTTCTAGGTTCAAATAGTGGGCAGAGGTAGCAAGTATACTTATAAAAAAATGACGAAATCCTATCAATACCTCTTCTCCCATGCCATTGGGAGCTAACTTCTTATCTCCTGTAGCTGATGATTTTCCTGATATTAACATTTTTCAGTTTTTCATTCATATAATACACATAAAATAGTTTCAGAATGGTTCATCAAGACTGTTACTGAGAGTGGGGAATGATAGTACAAATTTATAGGCCTAGCTACTTGGGAGGCTGAGGCAGGAGGATCTCTTGAGCCCAAGAGTAGTTCAAGACCAGTCTGGGTAACATAGTCTGTCTCTCTCTTCCTAGAGAGAAAGAGAATGAATCAATTCCACCCACTTCTTCATCTGACCCTTGTTTCTCTGACACTCACTTGTGCATGTGGTGCTGGGGCTCGAATTCAGGTCCTCGTGCTCGTCAGGCAAGTGCACTAACTGTTGAGCCACCACTTCAGCCTCCGATCCTGTCTCTTAAAGGCTGGGTGCAGTGGTGCATGCCTGCAATCTCTGCTACTACAGAGGCAGAGACAGTAGGATTGCATGTTTAAAGCCAGCTTCAGCTACTTAGCAAGTCCCTGTTTCAAAATAAAAAATAAAAATGGGTTGGGGATGTGGCTTAGTGGTTAAGCACCCCTGGGTTCAACGCATGGTATCAGGAAAAAAAAAAAAGACTGCTGTTGACAACAAACTTACTAAATAAATTTCAAGGTTTTTTTTGCTGTTTTCTTTTGATTTTCCTGTCAGTATGTTCTGCTCTGGATATATATGCAAGAACAGGAGTGGGACACATATGACCACCACCTGTTTGTATATGGCCTGTGAAATAAGAATGCTTTTTACATTTTTAAATGAAAAAAAAAATCAAGACTTTTTTGTGACCAGGGAAACTTATATGAAATTTAGATTTTAGTGTCAATGGAATTTTGTTGGAGATACAGCCATGCTCATTTGTTTATATTGTTTATGGCTAATTTCAAACCATACGGGTTGTAGCAGAGAGTATATGGCTTGTACAGCCTAAAATGTTTTTTATTTGGCTCCTTACTGAAAAAGTTTGCTAACTCTGGTCAAGAATACTGTTCGTTGTGGCTCAGTGGTTACGGTGCTTGCCTGGCTTGTGTTTCCTCAGCACCACATGCACAACTAGGTGTCAGAGTAATGAAAACCACATGATGAAAAACTAAATAGAATTGATTCTCTCTCACTTAAAAAAAAAGAATACTGTGCATAACAATTACCATTTTCCGCCCTGTGTAGTTATGTCATTTTTTTTTTTTTAAACAACTTTATTTAGTTTTTCACATGGCCTTAGTTGCTCTAACACTTAGTTGTGTACGTGGTGCTGGGGTTTGAACCCAGGTCCTCGTGCTTGCCAGGCAAGCGCCGAAACCACTGAGCCACCGCTCCAGCCCTATGTCATCTTCTTGATATATAGTTAGGTTCATTTTTTACTCAATTATAGGGAGAAAGGACATTTTTTAAATGTTGGAAAATAGAAATGATTAAATTTTAGAATTAAAGGGTATGTAGAAGTCATGTAGTCCTGCACTGCCCCATAGCGTAATCACTAACCAAATATGACCATTTAAGTTTAACTTAATTTAAAAAATTCTTGGACTGAGGGTATAGCTCAGTACTAGAGTGCTTGCCTAGCATATAAGGTGCTGGGTTTAATCTCCAGCATTGGAATAAAAAGTCTTAACTCATATGAGCCACATTTCAAATGGTCAGTCATGGCATATGTACTATAGGATGGAACAGACTGTAGGTCATACAAAAGTTCAGTTATTTTACAAATGAAGAAATTGAGGCTCAGAAAAATGGAGTGACTGTCTCAAGGTAGTCAGAGTTAGTGATAGCATTTGAATGTTAAAATTTATAGTGCATAGGAGGGGTGGCTCAGTGGTATGTGCAAGGTCACGAGTTCAAACCCTAGCACCACGTACACAGCAAAGTGTTGGAGCAACGGGAGTCATATGAGAAACTAAATAAAAATTTTTTTCTTTAAAAAAATGTACATAAATGGCTTTCCTAGTATTACTAATGTAATTGTGGTGTTAATGGGAAAGAATGAATTCTCCTTAGGATTTGAAAACCCAATCCTTTCTTTGCTAAATTCCAGAGGAGTATAGCATAGTAACAGAAATTTTTGTATTTTGAGAGTTTATTAATTGATTGAATGAATACTGTATTTTTATCGCTTTGCCCATTCATTTGTATTTATTCATTTTGTAATAAGGACTTTTTTATGTCCTTATTAAATGGATATTGACTTAGGAATCCATTGGGAAAGATTGAGAAAAATAGGCTATGCTAAATAAAATAACAAAATTCTGATACGGATTCTCAGCAAGCCTGTAATTTTTTTTTATGTTAATATCATTCACACAATTTGGGAATGGTGGCATATGCTTAAGATCCCAAGTTCAAGACCAGCCAGGGCTATTTAGAGAGATCCTGTCTCAGCATTACTTAACACATATGAACAGTAAGTTATTGTCTCTGCCCTTACTTTAACAACATTTTTCAGAATATTTGGTTGTGACTTCTTTTCCTCTTTAAATTTTCTAGGGGCTAGTATTGAAGTGGAAAAATTGAGGAAATGACAGAAGAAAGTGTGCAATGAATCAGATTGAAGATTTGTAAACTGGTGGTGTCTCTTTTTCAGTGATATCTTTAATTAATTTAGATTTTTATATGGATGACTTAGAAAAGGACAATTAAGAATTTTAGTGGGTTGGAACAGTGGCTTGACAACTCTCTCTCTGATCCTCTATCACTGTCCCTCTCTCTCTCTCAAAAAAAATTATCTAGGGGCTGGCGCAGTGGCTCAGCGGTTTCGGTGCTTGCCTGGCAAGTGCGAGGACCCGGGTTCAAACCCCAGCACCACGTACACAACTAAGTGTTAGAGCAACTAAGGCCATGTGAAAAACTAAATAAAGTTGTTTCTCCCTTTCTCTGTCTCTCTCACTGTCCCTCTCTCTTTAAAAAAAAAAATTATCTAGATTAATCTTTCTACATTGACACTGTAAACATTTTGGAATGTGTAATGCTTTGTTGTGTTGTATGGGGATGTTATCCTGTGAATTGTGTTTTTTAACAGCATTCTTGGCCCATTAGATGCCAGTAGCACACTCTTCCTCACCTTGTGATAACCAAAAATGTCTCCAGACTTTGCTAAATGTTCCCCAGAGGACAAAATCACCTCCAGTTGGGAATCACTACATAATTTCTTGAAGTAATCCCAGCTACTGAGTAGGCTGAGGCAGGCGGATCACAAGTTTGAGGCCAGCCTGGGCAACTTAGTGAGACCTTGTTTCAAAATAAAATATACAAAGAATTGGGGATATAGCTCAGTGGCAGAATGACTCTGAGTTTAATCCCCAGTACCATTAAAAAAAAAAAGTGTGGGTCATAAACTACACATGTTTATTATTCTTTGCAAACTTGTTGAAAGTATTATAGAATCTGGGAGTGAGTCCCAGAAATCTACATATTTCAAAATGTCCTTAAGTGATTCTCATGCCCACTTAACATGAGAAAAACACTGATTTAGGTCATCTTTAAATAGTCATGTGAACCAGACATGATGACGCACACCTACAATCCCAGCAGTTTGGGAGTCTGTGGCAGAAGGATCACAAATTCAAGGCCAGCCTCCGCAACTTGGCAAGACCGTGTTTCAGATTTTTAAAAAAGGACTAGGGATGAAACTCAATGATAGTACTCCTGGGTTCAATCCCCAGTAGCAGGAAAAACAACAACAAAACAAACATAAGTGGTTCACACACATACAAGTGCTTTATTAACTGATAATATGCTAGTTTTAGGTCAAATTAATGGCATAGTAGACTACACATATGTTTTATATTATTTTGGGTTCCATAGGTAGTGTAAATAGTAATCCATGCCTATTTTAGGATAATTTTTATTTAAATTATTTTTATCAACTTTAATTTGAAAACTTGCAAACAAAAAATTAAAAGAATGATGTATATAATGAACATTTATGTATTTGCTGGGAATCAAGAGTTGTTAAAATTTTGCCTTATATGCTTTTTGAGTATGTCTAAGAGGTAAAAAGAAATCAAGCATTCATGGTGTGTATGAAATCAAAGAGAATAGGGGTAGGGTTAATGACTCCTGTTTATATAGACCAAGCCATCCATATTTATGGTGTTTAATCAGGACATTTTTATCCTCAGAGTACTAAATATAATGATTTGTAAAATTTTAAAAATGCTTGCTTAATAGAGCACCTCCCCCTTTTCGTTGGTACCAAGGATTGAACCCAAGGGCTCTTAATCACAGAGCCACGTCCCCAGCCCCCCAACTTTTTGTATAGATTTTACTTTGAGAAGGAGTCTTGCCAAGTTACTCAGGGCCTCACCAAGTTGCTGAGGCAGGCTTTGAATTTGCAGTCCTCCTGCCCCAGCCTCCCAGATGACTGGAATTGCAGGCGTGGCCACTGGCACTCTCCCTTTTTGTTTTTGTGGTGCTGATGATCACATACAGGGCCTTTAGCATGCTAGCAAGTGCTTTAACCTGAATTATGCCCTCCCATGCCTAGCAAAGCACCTTTCCTTCCTTGCCGTATTTCTTAGATACTTATCCAGTCAGATTATACTTCTCCTTAATGTAACCTGCTATCAAAGGATTGTCTGTGAATTAGTGCCAGTCTGTTGGTTATGAGGAAATAAGACAGTAATTGTTTAGAACTTTTTAAAACAATTTTCTGTTAAATCTAATAAAATTGGGGCTGATGTGTTATATATCTTCTCAAATTTTATTTTTCTATTTGCAAAAGTACTTACTGGTCTGTGTTCTAGTTACCTACTGCTTTGTAACAAACTATTCTAAACTTGATGGTTTAAAACGATTAGCAGTCGTTTATTTTGTTCGTGAATCTGTAGTTTGGGCAGGGCTTGGCAGAGAAGACATGTCTCTTCCCCATGCAGTCAGCTTGGGTGGCTCAGTTGAAGTTGGCTCACACAAAACTGTCAAGTTGGTGCTGTCTGTCATCCGGGACAGGGTGGAGGGAGGGCTGAGGACCGCCTGTGCTGCTTCTGAGATTGGTGGCTGGGTTCCAAGGATGATCATCCTTAGAGAAATCCAGGTGAAAGTTGTGTCTCCTTTTATGGCCTAGACTCGGAAGTTTTCTGCTGTACTCTTACTCGTTGAAGCAGTTAAAAAGGACTGCCCAAATTCATGGTGGAAGAGGCATAAATTCTTTTTTAACTTTTTTAAAGAGAGAGGGGGAAAGGGAGAGGGAAAGAGTGAGTCAATTTTATTAATTTTTTTCATCTTTTTTTTTGTTTTTCCAACACATATATGTGGTGCTGGGGTTTGAACCCAGGTCCTTGCGCATGCCAGGCAAGTGCTCCACTGCTGAGCCACCTCTCCACCACCATAAATTCTACTTCTTGATGTAGTGGCAAAAGTCTAGAAATATTGTTGCCATTTTTGGAAAATACAATCTGCCACAGTCTGTGGTAGATTGAAAATGGACAATACTGGGCTGAGGATGTAGCTCACTTGTTGAATGCTTACCTAGCATATTTAATCCGCATTACTGCAAAGATAAAAAACTGACTCTTCAACACAGATAGCTGGAGAACTGCCACTCACCTAGTCTCAGCTGACATTTGGTTGGACACTTATGTACTAGCTTAACTTCTAAAAATCTAGAGGGTACCTTGATAGACCTTTATTTGGAATACATCATGTGGTGCAGTGGGGAGAGATGCCAAAAGGCTGGTAGAAAACTTTTGGTACATGAGTGAGTGTTTTTAGTAGCTCTGTTGGTGACCTGTGGAGGCTTAAGAATTTTAAGTCTTTTCCTGGTCCAGTGGTAAGTTTCTCTAAAGAAATTACCAGTTTCCTGCCTGGGCAATCAAACTGGCTGCTAGTATTCTAGAAACCCTATTACAGAAAGATACTGAAGGAAAGACTGGTGATACTGAGGTTTCCAAATACTTAACACATACTATCGGAATTCTGCCAAGTACAAAACTCAGTCCTAGGTGCTAAAAGAGCACAAAGGTAGACATGATGTCTTTAAGCAGCTTTACAATCTTTTTTTTTTTTATTTTAAAGAGAGTAAATTCTTATTTTTTCATCTAGTTTTTGTTTTTCCACCCCTTGGTTGTATGTGGTGCTGGGGATCGAACCTAGGTTCTCATACATGCCAGGCAAGCACTCTACTGCTGAGCCACCTCTCCAGCTCCAAGAAGCTTAACCGTCTTATAAAGGAAAAACACATTTGATAGAATTTAATGCTTAGCAGTGTGACATTGAAAGGAGCATGTCACCTCTGTAAGCCTGTTTCTTTATCTGTAGAAATAAAGTTAGTCTGTCTCTATACACTATATATAAAAATAGATTGAGAACCTTGTGTTCCTAAGACAGTGTATGTGTTTTCTACCTTAGTTTTAAATCCCACTGTATATGATAAGTAGAAGAAATTGCTGGTGTTGAAAACTAGTGTTAAGACATTTGGGTACTGAAGTTTTAAAAGTAGTGTGCTGCCCTCTAGGGGTAGTGTGATCTTAAATTAATTCTTTAAGAATTTTATCCTTCCTCATGCAACGTAAACTTGTTTTAAGAGTGAATACGATATACTAAGCACTATTTAAGTTTATTTTGGCTTGTTTTAATTTTGGCCCTCCCCCATGTCTATATTTTTACTGATATATATTCATATACATTGTTTAGTTCTTTTGTTAATGTGTATTATGCTGATCAATTTTTGCATATTGAAGAGTGAGCTAAGTTTTCATATGATGCACATTAAGAGTCTAACTTTTTTATTTTGCATGTGAGTTTCCAACTGCCACAATAACATTTTGTAAGCATTCATATATGTGTTTTCTCGATAAAAGTCTCTTTTCAGCTGTATGGTTTGCATACACTTTTATCTTATCCCCAAGCCTGTCTTTTCACTTTCTTGATGTCATCCTTTGGAGTTTGTGATGAAGTATAATTTAGCTTTTTCTTTTCTCACTTAGTGTTTTAATTGCATTTGTAAGAAACTATTCTTTAATCCAAGGTCAGGAAGGCTTACGTTTTGTCCAGGAATTTAGTAGTTTTGGCTCTTAATTTTGGTTTTATTGTTATTCTGGACTATTTGTGTAACTTTGGGAGGTATTGATCCGACTTCATTATTTTGTTTGTAGATATCCATTTGTCCCAGTACTGTTTACTGAAGACTACTTTTTTGCTTACTGAATTTTCTTGGCACCATTACTGAAAATCACTTGATCATGACTGTTTATTTCTACCTTGTCAGTTCTATTTCATTTATTTATGTGTTCTTCATAATGTCAACCCTAGACTGTCTAAATTATTGTTAACTTTGTAGTAAAATTTGAAACTGAAAATATAACTTATACATTCCAAAAACATTTTTATCATTATTTTGGTTATTCTGGATCTCTTGCAATTTCCATGTAAATTTTATGATCAACTTGTCATTCTCTCTCAAAAGAAAAATGAAGGTGCAGTTTTCTTTTTCTTTCTTTGTTTTTTTCTTTCTTTTCTTTTCTTTTTTTTTCTTTTTAAGAAGGAAAAGAGTGAGAGAGAGAGAAAGAGAATCAATCTTATTTTTTCATCTAGCCTTTGTTTCTCTGACACTTAGTTGTGTATGTGGTGCTGGGGTTCATACCCAGGTCTTCATGCATTCCTGGCAAGCACTGCAACCACTGAGCTACCACTCCAGCCTTTGAAGGTGCAACTTTGATAGGGCTGTGTATTTGAAAAAACAAACAACAATAGTACACAAACTCTTGCAAAAAATTTAAGAGTAGATTCTGTATTTTATTGTTGGGTAGAATGTTTAATGTCTGTTAGGTCTAGTTGTTTTCTTCTTTTTTTTTTTTAAGAGTGAAGGACAGAGAGAGAATCAATTTTTATTGAGTTTTTCACATGGCTTTTATTGCTCTGACACTTAGTTGTGTACGTGGGTGCTGGGGTTTGAACCCATGTACTTGCGCATGCTGGGCAAGCACTGTAACTGCCGAGCCACTGGTGCAGCCTGGTCTAGTTGGTTTTAACATTGTTCAAGTCTTCTGTTTTCTTATTGCTGTTTCTGCATATTTATTCTGTCCATTATTGAAAATTAATATTGAAGTCTAACATTTGTTGCATTTTTATCCTCCTGCCCAGTTATGTCAGTTCTTTTGGGATGTTGCTTTCTAGCTGCATATATATTTATGTCAATGTCTTGGTCCTTTTGTCATTATAGTATATTATTTTTTATGTAAATTTTTTTTTTTGCATCAAAATCTATTTTGTTACTTTTTTTGTAGTTTATCTTTTTTGTGTGTGAGAGTGGAACTTGGGGATTGAACTCAGGGCCTTGTGCATTTACCGCTGAGCATTCTAGCCCTTTGTTTTTAATTTTGGAGCAAGGTCTTCTAAATTGCCCCAGCTGGCCTGGAACTTATAATCTTCCTGCCTTGGCATCCCAAGTAGCTGGGATCATAGGTATGCACCACTACACTCAGTTTGTAGCGTATCTTTACATATCCTTTTACATTCTCTTTGTTTCCACTGTTCAATCAGAAATGTGTCTTGTTGAGAGCATATAATTGGAACCTGTTTTTTAAAAAATCAATTCTGCTAATCTCTGCTCTGTTAGCTGAGTTTTTAAATCCATCATTTAATGTAATTATGGACAAGGTAGTACCATTTAGCTAAATTTTTTTGAGAGAGAGGGACAGTGAAAGAGAGAGAAAGAGCGAATTGATTTTATTATTAGTTTTTCATGTTGCTTCCAATGCTCCAAAAATTTGTTGTGTACATGGTGCTGGGGTTTGAACCCACGCCCTTGTGTATGCCCGGCAAGTGCCATTACCACTGAGCCACCATTCTAGCCCATGCTAATTGTTTTTTGTCTTTTGTGTCTCTTGCTTCTGTATTCCTCCATTATTGCCTTTTAAAAAAAAATAGAGATAGAGAGAGAAAGAGAGAATATCAGTTTTTATTTAGTTTTTCATCTGGCTTTCAATGCTCCAACATTCCATTGTTTTTGTGGTACTGGAGCTTGAACCTGTGTCCTTACCCACGCCAGACGAGTGTCTTAGCTGCTGTACCACCGTTCCAGCCCCCATTATTGCCCTTTATTTTATATAGATATGTTTTATTCTATTATTTTAATTCAACTTTTTACTGTATTTTTTAAGGTTTTTTTTTTAAGTGGTTTCCATAAAGATTTATTCATAACCACATCGTTGTGGATAATTGCAATTTAACTTCAATAATATATTGAAATCTTGTTCCTAAATAGCTCACCCTCCCTTTATCTTTTTTATTATGACATTAAAAATCTTTATACCTTATACGTTTGTATAAATGTATTTTGTTTGTAACTTTTTTCCTCCTGATTTGAAAGACCACAAACACACAATACATTTATATCGTTTTATATTTATCCATCTAATTACCCTTACAGGTACTATTTCTTTCTGTCAATTTGAGTTACTGTCTGGTGTACTTTAATTTCAGTTATTAGTATTTTTTCTTAGGGCAGAACTGCTAATAATGACAAGTTCTTTTTAATTTTTTTTTCTGGGAATATTTCAAATTTATCTATCCAAGCAGTGCAGGGGATTGAACCCAGGATCCTGTGTGTATGTAGACAAGTGTTTCACCACTAAGCTACACCTCCAGATCATCCTTCATTTTTAAAGCATGGTTTTGCTGCACATGGAATTCTTTTTGATAGTCTTCGATAAGTGTTTTTTCTTTCAGTACTTGGAGTGTGTCATTCCACTGCCTTCTTCCTCCATTTCTTTTCTGATTAGATACTGCCTCTTCTCTCTCGCATCTCTTAAAATACTGGTTTTCTTTGGCCTTTCATCAGTTTGACTACAGCATTGTGGGTGAATGTCTTTGAGTCTGTCCTACTTGGAGATCATTACTTTTTCTGACTCAAATTCTGGAAGTTGTGTGCAGTTATTTCTTTGGTTATTCTGTCTCCTTTCTGTCTTTCTTTCCGTCCTATTCTGCTTATGTTGATGTGCTTGATGGTGCTTCTCATGTCTCGCGCTCACTTTTTTTTCATTCTTCTGTTCTTGAGAATAAATTATTGTCATATAACTTTTCAAGTAGACTAAGTCTTCTCTCTGCTCAGATTGATTGTTGAGCCCTGAAAAGCAATTTCTAGGACAGGCATGGTGGTGCAAAGCTGTAATCCCACTGCCTAGGGAGGCTGAGGCAGGAGGTTCAGAAGTTTGAGGCCAGCCTCAGCAGCTTACCAAGACCCTGTCTCAAAATAAAAAATAAAAAGGTCTAGGGAATATAGCTCAGTGGTAAAGCACTACTATATTTTCCATCCCTAGGACAAAAAAAAGTGATTTATGTATGAATTATATTTCATGTGATATTGCTCTCAGGTCTTAGTTTTATAGTCATGGCAAGTTTTTAAACATACAGTATATTTTATAGTATGATTTAATCTTTGTTTAGTAATTCCAATGTCTTGGCATCCTTGAGGCAATTTGCATTCAGTCCTTTTTATTGACCTTGTGTATCATAGTTTCATGCTTTTATTTTTTTGTTTTTCCATTTGGTAATTTTTTTGTGTGTGTTGGATTTTGTACTTTAACAATAAATGTATTTTGGCAACTCTAGAAATCAGATGCCGCCTTTGCTGGGTCCATTTATTGTTTTGTTGTTACTATTTGTTTAGTGATCTTGCTGGATGAGTTTTATAAAGTCTGTTTTGTTAACCATGTGTAGCCCCCATTGTTTTTGTGCATTTAGCTTAGTTATCAGGTAATGATTGAGTAGAGATTTCCTTAAACACTTTGGAGGAGTAAGTCTTGCTTGCAGTCTTTGCTAAGCGGATTTTCAGTGCTTATTTCACAGCCCTGCTTTCACTTCCTGGGTTTGCAGAGCCTCAAGGTTAGGAGATGAGAGACTCAGGCCTCCCCACTCTTCCCTGAGCGATGCACACAGTTCTACACATGCTGATGGCTCTGGATTCCCAGAAATACATATGTTGGAGCTTTTCAGAGTCCTTCGTGGACATCTTATTTTCCAGCTTTTCCCTTTTTTGTCTTTGGTCATCTCTTTTACTCCAAATCTTATTGTTACTTCTGGTAACTGGGATAGTAAACAGTTGCTAATAAGTAAACAGCCTGAGTGAAATGTGATTTTTTAAAAATTTAATGAATATTTAATCATTACTTTTAAACACTTTTTTATCATGCTACCACATAAATATGCATTTTTTACTACTGCTTTAAAATGTGTCCTTCATTTAATTTTTTAAAAATTTTTATTCGATAAACATGGTCTTACAACTAGGAGGGGTTCATCATCAAACAATCAAGAACAAAAGTGTAATGACAGAGCAAGCCAATACTGGTGCCAGACCATGGTTTCCCCACTTTGGGTTCCCCATGGTTCCGTGTTTCACTTTACTTAAGCCCCAAGTTAATTGTACTTTTCTTGGAAGTCGGAGGTTCCCCTCAGGTTAGATTCCCCCATACTACCCCCTTCTGGTCACCTTGATGTCCTTCCTAGTCCCTTCCCCCCCTCCCTGTTCCCCTCCTTATATCCCCCAGGAACCTAGGCAAAGTTCCCCATGATCATGTAAGAATTCATACATGTTGAGGTAGTAGTTAGGTTAGCCATGTAACGTACTAATTCCACTTATATTCTAGCTTCCACAAATAAGAGAAAACATTTGGCCCTTGAGTCTCTGAGTTTGGGATGCTTCACTTAGCATAACTTTTTCCATCTCCGTCCATTTGGCTGCAAATGCCATAATATTATTTTCTCTAGTAGCCAAGTAGTATTCCATTGTATATATATGTACCACAGTTTTTGGAGCCATTCATCAAGTGAGGGACATCTGGGTTGGTTCCATAATTTAGCTATAGTAAATTGAGCTGCTATGAACATTGATGGAGCTATATCTCTGTAGTAAGCCGATTCTAGCTCTTTTGGGAAGATACCCAGGAGTGGGACAGCTGGGTCAAAAGGCGGTTCCAGCCCTATTATTTTGAGGAGTCTCCACATTGCTTTCCAGAGTGGCTGTATTAAATGTGATTTTTGTAGTGAGCAAGTTTTGAGTCAGGTAAAGTACACATGTTGTGCAAGTAGCAGTCTCCAGAGCTGGTGAAATGGGCAAATAATGACAGTTCTTCCAATATAGGACTTTTGGGGGAGTTCCACACATACGCTTTCTTCCCATCCAGTGGTTGCAAAACTGCCTGTTTCTGTAGCTGTCACAATTGCTAGCTTGTTGATTTTCACAGCTACCACATTATTGAGGAGAGATGGGTAGAAGTCACATTAAAATGATTGTTTTTGTTGAGAGTCTGTTGTTTATCTTGAATTGAAGCTCTTCTGAGTGTTGCTTTTGTTTTGTTAATTTTCAGAGTTTGGAAATTTTGATTTTTGACAATTTGTCAGTGTACTTTGTACCTTTAGGTGGAGAACTAGATTTTCAGAGGTCCTTCACCTTTCTGAAAGTACTTTTGCTATCATTTTTTCTTTTTTTGAAGTAAAGTACTTCAGATTGGAAAGTTGCCTTTAAAAGATGACAAAATAGTTTTCATAGTTAAAAATTGAAAATTGAGGGGCTGGAGCGGTGGCTCAGCGGTTACAGGGCTTGCATCGTATGCGCGAGTATGCGGGTTCAAACCCGAGCACCACGTACACAACGAAGTGTCTGAGCAACAGAAACCACATGAAAAACTAAATGAAATTGATTCTCTCTTTGTCTTTCTCTCCCTCTCACTGTCCCTCTCTCTCTCTTAAAAAAAAAAATTGAAAATTGAAGGGGAGGGATGAAGAGAGAGGGTGAAGAGGGAAGGGAAAAGGCGGGTTATCAATACTGGAAGGTCAAGTGCATCATACACTTGATTCCTATGAGAAGCCGAAATATACTCAGGCAGGCATATAAATCTGGAAATTTCTCTAATTATAATACATGTATGTGGTCATTTATGTCTGTAAAATGGAATTACAGAGGAGACATGAGATCAGGGAGTGGGTGAAGCGGGGGAGATCCTGGACAAGGACTGGGTTTAAGCTACTCTGTCATTACATGTGCATGTATGAATATACAGCAACAAATCCTTTCAATATGTCAAACTAAGTTGAACCAATTAAAAAAATTGGAAATTGGGGCTGGAGTGGTGGCTCAGCGGTTACGGCACTTACCTGGCATGTGTGAGTGAGTATGCAGATTCAAATACGCTAAGTGACCAATGAAAGCCACGTGAAGACTAAATAAAATTGATTCTCTCACTGTCCCTCTCTCTCTCTTTAAAAAAAAAAAAATTGCAGATTGAGATTTGAATACAACAAAAGGTAGTGGAGTTGCCTTTTTTTTTTTTTAAGAGTTAATTTTTATTTTTTCATCTGGTGTTTGTTTTTTCGACACTTAGTTTTGTATGTGGTGCTGGGGTTCGAATCTGGGTCCTCACCCCAGGCAAGAGCTACACTGCTGAGCTGCCTTTCCAGCCTCAACTCAATGCCTTTTTTTTTTTTTTTTTTTAAAGAGAGAGGGACAGTGTGAGAGAGAGACAGAGAGAATCAATTTTTATTTAGTTTTTCACATGGTTTTCGTGGCTCAGACACTTAGTTGTGTGAGTGGTGCTGAGGTTTGAACTTGTGTACTTGCGCATGCCAGGCAAGCGCCATAACCACTGAGCCACCACTCCAGCCCCAACTCAATGCTTTCTTAATCAGCAAAGCATTTTATATAAAATAGTAAGTAGTGTAACCATGGTTGGTGTAAATAACATTTATGTAATACTAACATAAAAAATGTTAGTCTTTTCTAGCATCTGGCACTTTAAGAATGAGAAGACTTTTTTTCCAAGTTAATTTTAATCCATTTCCTATTGTTGCTTTATTTATACAAATGTACTTTATTTTCAATGACATTGTGCCTCTGTAAGTGTGAATTCATAGTGATAGTAATGGAAGGGCTTCATTTATGATTATGGAAATCAAGAAATGTAGGTTAAGGAGTGCTAGTTGTAAAATTGAAAAGGATGGAAAATATATTATTGATAGTTATAAGGTGCTTTTACTGAATGCTTGTTTGGCTCCTCCTGGACTTCTCTCTGATCCAGTAATAAACCTTGTGAAGCCCAGGAGATTTAAAAGTACAGCTCTATGTAATCTTCCACAGTTATGACAGATAAAGTTTATAGGAGCATTTGAATGTGATTTTTCAGCTTCACATAATTGGAAACGGGTTATTTAATTTTAATGCTCCCTTATTGGTCTATAGAGATTATAGTAACAGCTCAGACTACTAATTCATTTTTCTTTTTTTTCTTTCTTTTTTAGAGAAAGCAAGAGAATCAATTTTATTTAGTTTTTCATCTGGTTTTCATTGTGTATGTGGTGCTGGGGCTTGAACCTCAGTCCTCAAGAAAGCCCGTACATGTTCAGTACAAACACATTTTAAAAATATTTTCTATCCATGATAAATTGAATCCATTGGTGTAGAACGTACAGATGTGGAGGGCTATTTGTTTCTCATATTTTCTGCTGAAAGTTTTGCAGTTTTTAGTTTTACATATTTAAATCCAATTGAGTTAATTTTTTGTATGAGGTTTAGATTGAGGCTCCTTTAGAATTTTATGTATATCCAACTTTTCCAGCACCATTTGTTGAAAATGACATCTCTTCATTGAATTGCTTTTGAACCTTTGTTAAAAATCAGTTGTCTGTACTTGTGTGGGAATTCTCACTTTATTCCATTGATTTGTGTGTTTCTTCTGCTATTACCACACAGTCTTGATTACTATAGCTATATAATAAATCAAAAAATCTGGGAGTGGTGATTCCTACTTTGTTTGTAGGAGAATTGTTCCCAAGTTTTTTTTTTTTTTTTTTTAACTATTCGGATTCCTTTGCTCGAACACCCACCAGCCCTCCGCCCATACTGGCAATTGAACACAGGGATGCTTTACCACTGAGCTATATCACCAGCCCTGCTTAGTTTTTATCTTGCGACAGGTCTCACTTGAGGCTGGCCTCATACTTGTGATGCTCCTTCCTCAGCCTCCTGAGTCACTGGGATTACAGATGTTTGCCACCATGCCCAGCTGTTTCCTTTGCTTTTCCATACAAATTTAGGATAGTCTCTGTATCTACAAAAAAAGAAAGCCTACTGGGAATTTGGAGAGAGTTGACATCTTCACCCATTCTGCTGATGGCTGGGTTTTTGTTTTGTTTTGTTTTGTTTTTTAAAGAGAGAGGGACAGTGAGAGAGAGAGAGAAAGAGAATCAATTTTTATCTAGTTTTTCATTTGGCTTTTGTTGCTCTGACACTTAGCTGTGTACATAGTGCTAGGGTTTGAACCCACATACTCGAGCATGCATGCATGCCAGGCAAAGGCCGTAACTGCTAAGCCACAGCTCCAGCCCCCTGATGGCTGTTTTTTAATTGGTGAATCTTGTCAACTAAAACTGTTTTCTTTTATACTATTGTGATTATTACTGGAGTGAAGGTCCAGCTCGTACCCCAGGATCAGCTAATTACGTCAAGACACAAAATGTTGAGGCAAGGAAAGTGACCTTGTTTGAAAACGCGAGTCAACAAGAAGGGTATTTAACACCCATCTTTAGAGGAAAGCTGATCCAGGATAGCTTATATAGATGTTTAATGGATGTCCCCTGGCTAGTGGGCATCTTCCTGCAGCTGGAGGGCAGATGATGCACACACACCCTACCCTGATTACTTAGTTATGAAGTGTTTTATAGTTTCTGACTTAGAAACAAAGTTCATTGATTATTCCTTTAGGCTATCCCTGTCACTGATTAGCTTCGTAATACACAGTGACCACTCTGAAAGTTCATATAATTTGAATTGGAATATAGCTTCCTTTGGCGGGTGGGGGGTGACCTCCTTGCTCATGCTAATTGATTATCATACTCCCTGTAATGAAAGAGAGCATGCTTCATCGAGTTACATGCTACAAACTTACATTGTGAAAATAAAATGTCCACTTCTTTGTTTCATGTTGATTTTAATTTCATCTTTTATCTGTTGACATGAATAGTCTATGAGAAATCAACTCCAAATGAATACCACTGATTTGAGGTTTGTTTTTTTTTTTTTAAAGAGAGAATCAATTTTATTTATTTTTTTCCATCTGGCCTTTATTTCTCTGACATTTAGTTGTATATATGGTGCTGGGGTTAGAACCTTGGTTCTTATGTTTTCCAGGCAAGCGCTCCAACTGCTGAGTCACTGCTCCAGCTGCAAAATGGTTCTTTTTAAAATTTTTTTAAAGGGGGAAGGGATCAATTTCTTATTTAGTTTTTCATCTGTTTTTTATTGCTCCAACACTTGGTTGTTATGTGATGCTGGGGTTTGAACCCTGGTCCTAGCGCATGCCAGGCAAGTGTGATACCACTGAGCCACTGCTCCAGTCCCAGTGTTTCTTTTTTAATTATTACTATTCTGTTTAGTCATTTTTCATATTGCTTACTACTTATTCCTTACACTTATTAAAACATTCTAAATACTTCTTCTGAGTTTAGATTATGTAATTGTTTTTTTTTCTTTAAAGAAAGAGACAGTGAGAAAGAGAGAGAGAATCGTTTTTTAGTTTTTCATGTGACTTATGTTGCTCCAACACTGTGTTGTGTATGTGGTACTGGGGTTCAAACTTGTATCCTCATGCATGCCAGGCAAGTGCTATAACCACCGAGCCACCGCTCTAGCCCCAATGTAATTATTATTATTATTATTATTTTTTTTTTTTTTTAAAGAGAGAAGGACAGTGAGAGAGACAGGGAGAGACAGAGAATTAATCTTTATTGAGTTTTTCACTTGGTCCTTGTTGCTCCAACACTTAGTTGTATATGTGGGTGCTGGAGTTTGATCTTGTATACTTGCACATGCCAGGCAAGTGCTGTTAATGCTGAGCCACCACTCCAGCCCCTATTTTTTTTTTTTTAAGAGAGAAGGACAGAGAGAGAGAATCAATTTTTGTGGAGTTTTTTCATGTGGCTTTCATTGCTCTGACACTTAGTTATGTACGTGGGTGCTTAGTTATGTACGTGTACTTGCACATGCTCCAGCTCCTATGTAATTGGTTTTAAGGTGGAAGTTTTATGAATTTTAAATGTTGAGTCATGGAATGCCTGAAAATGTTTTTGAGTTTTTTCTCCAACATGAATGTTAGTTTTCTAGATATATAAGTTTGTGTTTCAAAAGTACGTGTATTTTGGGTTTTTTCCCCCAGAACATTGATGATATAGCTTCATTGTCTTAACATCTAGCTGATATCAGTATGATTTCTGTTCTTTTATAGGCATTCTAAAATTTTCTATTTAGTTTTTATTTTGTGAAAAATAATACTGCATTAAAATTAAGTTGAATTTGAGGATAGTTAAAATGAAGTCTGTTGATGTATTTACAAACAAAAACAAAGAAAATCTGCCATGTTTTTCTAAAATCTAAGTCGTCGTCTCCCCCCTCCCCCCCCCACTTTTTGTACCTGGAATTAAACCCAAGGATGCTTAGCTTCTGAGCCACATCCCTAGCCCTTTTTATTTTTATTTTGAGACAGGGTCTCACTAAGTTGCTGAGTGTGGCTTTGAATTTGTGATCCTCCTATGTCAGCCTCTGGCGTTCTGGGATTATATGTGTGTGCCACTGTGCCTGGCAAATTTT
Source organism: Aplodontia rufa (assembly GCA_004027875.1). Taxonomy (NCBI): domain Eukaryota; kingdom Metazoa; phylum Chordata; class Mammalia; order Rodentia; family Aplodontiidae; genus Aplodontia; species Aplodontia rufa. The sequence goes on from PVKS010011266.1 coordinate 20,745, forward strand.
AAGTTTTCTACAAAAGTTAAATAATCTTCCCTCTTATCGTTCTACAATATTTTAAAATACTTGCATCGGTGAATAACATTCAGCTTCCTGAGGTGGCATTAGCCTCTACCATGTTTCCATATTTTGAATTAGAATATGGCTTTCTGAAATTTTAATATAGTATGTTCTTAATGGAGCAGTTCAAAATAAACCTCTTTATCTAGGCAGTTTGTAATTTTAGTTTAGATGATAAAATATATGTATTTGTGTGTGTGTGTGTGTGTGTGTGTGTGTATTTTATACCTATAGTTTTTAATCCTGATGTTTCAAAATTTATTACTGTTTCCTAAGTTTTAATTAAAAAACAAACTCTTTTTAAGCAGTATCACCTTTCACTGTCCTTTCATTTAGTGAATTTTTTTTTAAACTTAGATCTTGTGTGGACAGTAATGACCTCACGTTTCCGATTGCCTGCTGGCAGAACCTACAATGTACGAGCATCTGAGTTGGCCCGAGACAGACAGCATACAGAGGTGGTTTGCAACGTCCTTCTTCTGGATAACTCTGTACAAGCTTTCAAAGTTAATGTAAGTATATTCTCTTCTTTTTTTCCAAATCATCATCATTATCATATTTAGTTATCAGTCTGAATTTAGGTATATTTTTAAATTAGAATCAGTTGTATAGTATAAAAAGTCTTATTCAAAAAAAGTTTGTTTTTTTTTTTTTAACAGAGAATCAGTTTATTTAGTTTTTCTTGCAGCTTTCGTTTCTTTGACACTTCATTGTATATGTGGTGCTGAGGTTCAAATACACATTCTCGGGCATGCCAGGCAAGCGCTGTAACTGCTGAGCCACTGCTCCAGCCCCCAATTAAAGTCTTTTTGATGCAGCGTTGTATTTGGTACATGTTCTCATTCAAATAGGGCGTTTTTAAAAAAGTGTTGCCCACTGGACATTGTTGACAAACCAGCAGTGTTTTAGAAGAAGAGGTTGATAGCATGTGGATCGTTGAAGGTGCCTGAACAAAATTCGTTCCATAGTGTAACTTGTACATTTCCATGGTAACCTTAACTTGTACTGTTGGTAAAATTTTTGCTACATAACGATAATTGATGGTCCTGATCTTATTTGAATATTATCTTAGATACTCAATCAACAAATAGTTATTCATCTGATTTGTATCTAGCTTCATTTGCCCATTACTTGTGAGTTTCACCCATGCGGTTTATTAATAATAATAGTTCATTGATGTACAATTACCTTTTGTATTAATATCCCACAATTTATACATTTACTTATCTCTTCTTATTCAATTAATTGTTGATATATATTTGGATCGTTTCTGCTTTGGGCTTTTATGAATAATATCGCAATGAACATTCTTGTATTCCCCCTTTTTATTTAAATAGTTTCAAAACTGGGGCTAGAGTGGTGGCTCAGTGGTTATGACGCTTGCCTGGCATGCATAAAGACCAGGTTCAAACCCCAGCACCACATACACAACTAAGTGTTGGAGCAATGAAAGCCACATGAAAAACTAAATAAAGTTGATTCTCTTTCTCCCTCTCCCTCTCTCTCTCTCCCACTGTCCCTCTCTCTTTAAAAAAAAAAAAAATCAAACCTAAAGAAAGAGTGAAAGAAACGGATGATAAAATTTTACCCAGATGTTCAGAGTATCATGAAAGGATTTTCTATGTTGACCTTTTATTAACATTTTACACACTTAACTCTATTTATTTATTTAGTTTTTATTTATTTATTTATTTATTTTTTAAAGATGGAGAGAGTGAGAGAGAATCAATTTTATTTATTTTTCCATCTGGCCTTTGTTTCTATAACACCTAGCTGTGTATGTGGTGCTGGGGTTTGAACCCAGGTCCTTGTACTTGCCAGGCAAGTGCTCCAACTGCTGAGCTACCACTCCAGCCCTTTTCTGTGTGTTTTTTTCCTGAATTTTTTGAAAGTAAGTAGTAGAATTCATTCATAAGCTCTTTAGCATTTTAAGAAACTCCTGAATTAATATAGTGCTGCTGTGATCACATTGAAATTTAACACTATGGAAAAAATAGTATTTAATATCTAGTTCATATTTAAACTGGAATTGCTTATTTCCAAGCCCACCATGACACTTAAGTTTTCTTTTGAGTAATTGAGTAATACTCATCTTTGCCATTTTCTTCAGCTCAAATTGTTGTGTATTGTTTCTTCAGCTTCAAATTGTTGTGTATTGTTTCTTCAGCTCAAATTGTATGTGTATGGCAAGATTGCTGATTTATCTTTTTTATCCCAAATTCCAAGCCATTTCACATCAGAAAGAGGCTGCAGAATGATGAAAGTCATATTAATAACATTCAAGGAGATTTTTTAATATATGTAACAGTTCAGTATGCTTCTATAAAATGTTAAACTTTATTTTTTTCTTTCTGTTCCATCATCTACTAGTAATGGAGAGTTGGGAGTATAGGTTGCCATGCAAAAATAATGTGAAGTGAAAGAAATTCTGCTTTATAAAAAATTTCTGATTAATGAAAACTCTCCAAGTATCAAGCAATTAAATAATTGATATAAAATGATTCTTTTTTCCTATTACTGACTCATTAGACTTTTTTTTAAATACCTGTGGGTTGTTTTGTTTTGTTTAAAAAGAGAGGTAGAGAGAGAGAGAATGAATTTTATTTATTTTTCCATCTGGCCTTTGTTTCTCTGACACTTGGTTGAGTATGTGTTGCTGGGGTTTGAACCAGGGTCCTTGCGCATGCCAGACAAGTGCTCCAAACACTTAGCAACCACTCCAGCTCCATTAGAATTCTTTTGGGGAAGCATAAATTCAAAAGCTCTTGTTTTATTAGTTAATATTAGTTAATATTTTGTTTGCACTTTAACTTGTAGTTCTATATTTATTTCAGAGTATCATAAAAGAATTTGATGTGTTTCTCATCTGGCATAATTTTTCTGTAGGCAACTTTACAGTAGTATTGTGTATTTTTTAATGTAGTAATCAGTGTACTAATTACTCTTTAGAAAGACATCAATTTTAATATATTCATTTGATTGATTGATTGATTGGTACTGGGAATTGAACCCAGGGGTGTTTTATCCCTGAACTGTTTTGCCAGCCCTTCTTATTCTTTATTTTGAGACAGTTTCACTAAGTTGTTAAGGTCCTTGCTAAGTTACAGAGGGTGGCCTCAAACTTGCTATCTTTCTGCTTCAGCCTCTAAAGTTGCTTGGATTATAAGGGTATGCCACTATGCTGGCAATATATATGTGTATTTAAATATATATGTATTATATATGTTATATACAATATATGTATATTTGAAATATATATTTTATATATAGATACTTAACTGCTGGTTCCAGTAGAAATGATTATGTTACTAGAATGATAATTACTGTGGTGCTGGAAATGTTCTGTCATTACCTCAGGTCATCAAAAATTACATAAGAGGAACAACATTTATGAGAAATTGCCTTTTGGATATGTAGTGTATTTATTCCTCTGGGTATTTGGACCCACATCATTGAAACTGACTTAGTTTCTTTGTACTTTTCTGTAGATTGTGCATTTTCAATCTATGTGAATGATTTTCAAGTTAATAAACTTTATGACCTGTGCAGTGGTATGTGGCAGCCAGCAAACTGGTTGGGGATTTGAGACCTCTGATCTGATTTTCTTATGTCCATTTCGTACCCTTAAGTTTCAGAAATCTTCACTGTGGGCAAATGTTAAGTTCACCCTCATCGTTCTGTTCACCGAGAACCACGACCACTCAGCTTTCTTTGAAGATGACCAAAAAAAATTGTAACATCAGCCATTGGAGTCACTGCTTTTCCTAAAAGATTTTTGTGCCACAAGTGAAATATTTGTGGTTGCTTTTTTTCCATCCTGTTACAGTTGTTTGCGTATCTCTTCCTGAGGGAAATTGATACAACGAAAGAACTGATAGGACTTCACTAGACCTTCCCGTTTTTTCCTATTGTGGGCATGGTGAGAAAAGCCTATGTTCTTGTTGGAGTTTGAAGTCCTGTTTTCACTGTATCCTTGGAAAAGCCATTTATTTGCTGTAGTAAAGCTGTGGAATGCTCTGAATTCATTGTCAAATCACCATAGTTTCCATTAAATACTTTAAAACACTATGGTATCCATACCATATAGGTTGATTTCTTAAACCTATGAGGATCCCCCCCCCCCCGCTGTATTTTCAGCTTTACTTTTATTTTGTTGTAGTTGTTTAACAGTAGCCTTTGTGACAAGTTAGGGCTGAGGAGATCTGGCCTTTTCCAGTAACTTCTATGAGACCATAAGAAATTACCCAAAACAGTGGTATAAAACAACCATTTATTATGCCCAGAAATTCTGTTATTCTGGGATTCACGCATGGATGATGTATGTCTGCTCCAATATGTCAGGCCTCAGCTGGAAGACTAAAATGCTGGTGACTATCCACTCATAGTCCTGAAACCTTAGCTGGGGCTGAAGCACCTATACATGACTGCTCCGTTTCCCTTGGACTTCTTCATAGTGCAGTAGCTGGTTTCCAAGGTTACACGTTCTTGCATAGACAGAGCTTACCTTTGGAAGTCATGTAATGCTGTTTTCACCATGTTTTGCTTGTCAAAGCTGACAGAGACAAGAATGGCAAGTATGCTGTCTCTTGATTAAAAAGTGGCAAGGTTCTGGAGGATCATAAATAGTGGGATCATAAATATTGCTGTGGACTTATTAGGAAATTACAGTTTGTCCATATGCCCATTAGTAGAGGCATCCATCTTGCCCTGACCTCATCACCCAGCTGCCTTAGTAGCTCCAGACATTAATTATCATTTTCTTGTTACAGCAAGACTGCTTGCTACTTGGTGCATGGGCTTTATTTCTCTATACCATGGTTTGGAAAATATCCTCAAGGAGAAAGCCAGGTGGAACTGGATTCACCCAGTTTTTTTCTCCCAAGAATTATAGACTTGACTTGGTTATAATCTATTGCCTGCAAATTAGATAAATATTGGTTGACACCCTCCTCCCTACCTAGTGATATTGGGGATCGAACCCAGGGACACTGTGCCACTGAGCTGCATGTCCAGTCCTTTTACTTTTTATTTTGAGACAGGTCTTACTAAGTTGCTTAGGGCCTCACTAGGTCGCTGAGGCTGGCTTTGGACTTGCAATCCTCCTGCTTCAGCCTCCCAAGTGGCTTGGATAATAGATGTTTGCCATCACGCCTGGCAAGTATTTTTCTTTTTTCTTTTTCTTTTTTTTTTTAAAGAGAGAAGGACAGTGAGGGAGAGAGACAGAGAGAATCAATTTTTATTGGAGTTTTTCACATGGCTTTCGTTGCTCTGACACTTAGTTGTGTACATGGATGCTAGGGTTTGAGCCCATGTACTTGCGCATGCTGGGCAAATGCCGTAACCACCGAGCCACTGCTCCAGCCCCAAGTATTTTTCTTAGTGGTGTTTTAAGACTAGTTTTTCATTAGCTTTTTTAATTTTACACATAATATTTGATGTATCAATTTGTTTAGTTTTCACAAAGAAAAGCAGCGGCTGTTACATATGAGAAATTATGAATGCTATGACAAAATTTTTCTGAATGTGCAGGCATTTCCTTTTGGTGCTTCCTTTGGTTGGTTTATGATATATTTTATTTATTTTTTAGTCAAGTTTTATTTAGTTTTTCATGTGGCCTTCGTTGCTCTGACACTTGGCTGTGTACATGGTGCTGGGGTTCGAACTAGCGTCCTTGCACGTGCCAAGCAAACACAGGAATTGCTGAGCCACTATTCTAGCCCCCTATGATATGCTTTAGAGCTCAGAGTTATGACTGATTCTAAAATATATCAGGGAAGAAAAAGGTACTAGCTTCTGCTGCTAATGCATAGTGTTCCTAAATTTAATGGCCCTTCATTTTGTCTTGAAATCTTTCAGGAGAGGCATAGTTCAAATGGATGGGGTTGAAAATCAAGGAATATAACTGATTCCTACGTAGATTTTCAACCACTTTCCTTACCGTTTTTAGCCTCAAGCTTTATCTTTACTTTGCTGATACTGGTATCTCCAGTGTTTGACTTGATTCTTGTTGGTATCCCTCTCTATAGGTATTAGAATTACCTTTGCTGTCCTGTGATGTTTTCTCCATCTTCTAGAATGTATTAATAATATTCTCTTCTCTTGTTGTTCTTGTGGTTTTAGTTTTTGTTTCTTTTCTTTTTTAGAGAGGGAGGGAAAGAAAGAATCAATTTTATTCATTATTTTTTTTTCATCTGTTTTTTGTTTCTCCCAAACTTAGTGTGTATGTGGTGCTGGGGTTTGAACCCTGGGCACTTGGGTATGCCAGGCAAGTGCTCTAACCATTGAACCATCACTCCACCCCCTGTGGGTTTTGTTTTTAACAGCTTTCTTCTTGTTTTCCACAAATGGATGAGTTTTCCAGAAAGAGTTAAGGAGACATGTCTGATCTATCTCATTTAACATTTTTAAACAAGTTGTTTTTCCTTAAAATTTCTTTTTCCTTAAAAACAATAGCAAAAGTGGATGGTTGGTTGTAGTGGAATTTGAAATCATGTGTTTATATTTGCATTAAAATCAAGATTTTATTTTTGGACCTGGAGTGGTGGCATACAGATTACAATCTCAGCACCTCTGGAGGTTGAATCTGTATAGTGGTTTTTGGCAGAATGGCCACTTTAATTAATATAATTAACCAGGAGCATGAAACATCTTTCCATTTTTTCAGATCTTCCAATTTCTTTCTTCAGGGTTTGATAATTTTCATTGTAGAGGTCTTTTGTTCCCTTGTTAGATTAATTCCCAAGCATATTATTTATTTTGAGGATATTGTGAATGGGATCGATTTCCTGATTTCTTCTTCTGCCCTATTACTGTTAGTGTATAGAAACATTATTGATTTATGGGTGTTGATCTTCTGTCCAGCCACTTTGCTAAATTTGTTTATAAGCTCAAGCAGTTTTCTGGTGGAGTTTTTTGGATCTTCCAGATACAGGATCATGTCATCAGCAAGAAGAGATAGCTTGACTTCTCTTTCTGTTCTTATCCCTTTGATATCCTTCTCTTGCCTGATTGCTCCGGCTAGGGTCTCAAGAACTTTATTGAGTAAAAGTGGTGAGAGGAGACAGCCTTGTCTTGTTCGCAAGCTTAGTGGAAATGCTTTCAGCTTTTCTCCATTTAGTATTATGCTAGCTGAGGGCTTGGCATATATGGTCTTTACAAAATTAAGAGAAGATTCTTTGATCCCTACTTTTTCTAGAGTTTTGAGCATAAATGGGTGCTGGATTTTATCAAAGGCCTTGTCTGTATCAGTTGAGATGATCATGTCGTTTTTGTCCTTAATTCTGTTTGAGTGATAAATCGTATTTATTGATTTCTGTATGTTGAACCAGCCTTGCATCCCTGGAGTGAAGCCCATTTGATCATGATGCATTATCTTCTTGATGTGATTTTGAATTCAATTTACTAGAACTTTATTAAGAATTTTTACATCAATGTTCATCAGGGTTATTAGTCTGTAATTTTCTTTTTTTTTCATGTATCTTTGTTGGGTTTTGGTATCAGAGTTATAGTTGCCTCATAAAAAGTGTTTGGGAGCATTCCCTCTTTTTCAGTTTCTTGGAATAGCTTAAGGAGGAGAGGTGTGTTAGCTCCTCCTCATAGGTGTGTTAAAACTCAGCAGGGAAATCATCTTATTCTGGGCTTTTTCGTCTTTGGAAGGCTTTTCATTGCTATATGGATTTTGATGCCTGTTATTGGGCTGTTTAGGATTTCAGTATTGTTCTGTATCAGTTTGGGGATGTTGTATGTGTCTAGAAATTTGTCCATGTCCTTCAGATTATCTAATTTAGAGAAGTATATTTTTTCAAAATATGTTCTGATAATCCATGTGCTTTCCTTTTTTTTTTTTTTTTTTTTTTTTTTTTTTTTTTTTTTTTTTTTTTTTTTTTTTGTTGATTTGCTTCAATTCTCTCCTTTTACTGAAATTAGCTAGGGTTAAGTCAATTTTATTTATTTTTTTGAAGAACCAGCTCTTTGTTTCATTGATTCTTTTTATTTTTTTTGTTCTCAATTTTGTTGATTTCAGCTCTGATCTTGATTATTTCCTGTCTTCTGCTGGCTTTTGGATTAAATTGTTCTTCCTTTTGTAGGGATTTGAGGTACAGCATAAGCTTGTTTATTTGGGATCTCTCCTGGTTTTTATACAGGCACTCAGTGCTATAAATTTTGCCCTTAAGAATGGTTTTATGCTTTGCCAGAGATTTTGATAATGTTATATCTTCATTCTCATTCACTTACAATAATTTCTTTATTTCTGTTCTCATGTGTTCTTCAATCCATTCTTCATTTAATAAGGTATTATTCAATCTCCATGTATATGTGTGTTTTCTGTTACAATTTTTGCTGTTAATTGCTAGGGTCATGGCATCATGCATGGTATGATGGGATACATGGAATAGTATCTACTTGTTTATATTTGCTGAGATTTACTTTGTGAACTAGAATATGATCTGTTTTGGAGAAGGATCCATGTGCTGCTGAGAAAGTATATTCAGCCAGTTTGGGGTGGAATGTTCAATAGATGTTTGTTAAGTCCATTTTATTTATGGAGTTGTTTAGGCTGGAGATCTTTGTCTTGGTTTTTTGCTTTGACAATCTATCTATTGGTGATAGAGGGGTATTAAAGTCTCCCAGTATTATTGTGTTGAGGTCCATAAGTGGTTTTATGTGATGGTATAATTTATCCACATTTTGGGAGCATTGGTGTTTGGAAAGTATATATTTGTTGTGGTTGTATCTTCCTGTTGTATTGTTCTCTTTACTAGGATGTAGTGGCCTTCTTTATCTCTTCTGATTAGTTTATGTTAGAAACCTACTTTGTTGGATATAAGAACTGCAACACCAGCTTGCTTTCTTGGGCCGTATGCCTGGTAAATTTTTTTCCATCCTTTCACCCTCAATCTGTGGATATCATTGGCTGTAAGGTGGGTTTCCTGTAAGCAGCATGTTGTTGGATTTTGTTTTTTGATCCAATCTGCCAGTCTCTGTCTTTTGATTGGTGCATTGAGACCATTCATATTCAGTATTAGGATTGTTATGTGGTTGTGGTTCATAGTCATCATGTTTTATTAGTAAGTTCTTTGCTGTCTTGATTTTCTATTGATAGTGTGTACCTTTATTGAATTTCTTCTGTGGGTTTTGGGGATTGATTGTTCTATCTGGAGTTTATCTTTGAGGATTCTTTGTAATGCTCATTTTCTGTTCATGAATGCTGCAAGTTTGATCTTATCATGAAAAGTTCTTATTTCCCCTTCAAATTTGAAACTTGAGTTTTGCTGGGTATAGTATTCTGGACTGCAGGTTGTGGTCACTCAGACATTGAACAATCTCTTTTCCAGGATCTTTTTGCTTCTAGTCAGTGGTGATCTTTATTGGTTTGCCTCTGAATGTGATTTGATGTTTCTCTCTTGAAGCTTTTAATATTCTTTCCTTGATTTCCCTGTTGTACACTTTGAATATGATGTGCCTCGATGAGCTTCTCATTTATTAGGACTGTTGGGTGTCCTGTAAGCTTACTGGATAAGCTTATCTGACTCCGTCTTTATAAGGGAAAAGCTATTTATTTATTTTTTAAAATTGCTGTCCTAATTATTCTGAAGTGGTACCTCACTGTGGTTTTTGTTTTGCTTTTCAAATGGCTGGTGATGCTGTGCATCTTTTTATGTGCTTTTTAAATCATTTTTTTCTTATTTTTCTGTTTCTCTTTTTAAGAGTGAGAGAGAAAACAAATTTTATTTAGTTTTTCATGTGGCTTTTGTTGCTCCAACAGTTCGTTGTGTATGTGGTGCTGGGGTTCAAAACTGTGTCCTCCTGTGTTCCTGGCAGGCATCGTTACCACTGAAACACTGATACGTCCCCACATTTTTATTTCTTTGGGGAACTCTGTGTTCATATCCTCTGCCAGTTTTATTTCCTATTGAGTCTTGAAATTTATTTTGTCTTGACACCAGTGGTTTGTCAGATATGTTATCTTGTTTTTTTCTCTTAATAGTGTCATTCACTGAAAAAAGTTCTTCATTTTGCCTGAGTCTACTCTATCACATATATATGGGCTTTTTTCAGTCAGCTTTGATAATTTGTGCTTTTAAGAAATTTTTCCACTTTATGTAAGTAGTGCACAGTTACTTGTGTGCAGCGTACCTTTTTTCTCTGTACAGTCTGTTAGTGTCATTCTTTTCTGATATTAGTAATTGGACTGTTCTTCCCCTAACTCTTTCCTCTCCTCCCTCCCTCCACCTCAGCTCTCTCTCTTCTCTGGCTAATAGGTTATCAATTTGTATTACTGTCTACCAAATAATATTAGTCTTTATACTCATTTATTTCGAGCTTTCACTTTTTTCCTTTACCATTCTTCTTGTCAATAATAATGTAGTAGGGCAGTTATCTCTTTTATAGATAGAGAAATCAATCTATGGGATTTTGTGAATTGTTTATAACCTCATGCCAAGTAAGTGGTAGAACTAAAACTGGAAGTCAAACCCTTTGACACTTTAAACCAGTAATTTTATCTTCCATACCATCTGCCCTCAGACAGTCTTCTGTTTCATCTTTGTATCTTATTCTGATCGTTAGCACAAATTTAAAACTTTGCGGGGGGCAGTGATAAAATATTCAATCCACTCACACATCCTAGGCAAGTGTTCTACCACTTAGCTATATATTCCCAGCCCACAAATTTAAAACTTTTTTTTTTTTAAGAGAGAGAGAATCAATTTTATTATTTTTTTAAAATCTGGCCTTTGTTTCTCCAACATTTATTGTATACATGATGCCGGAGTTTGAACTCAGGCCCTTGTGCATGCCAGGCATGCACTTTAACTGCTGAGTCACCCTCTCTATCCCACAAATTTAAAACTTTTTTTTTTTTTTTTTAAAGAGAGAAGGACAGTGTGACAGAATTTTTATTGAGTTTTTCACATGGCTTTCATTGCTCTGACACATAGTTGTGTATGTGAGTGCTGGGGTTTGAACCTTTGTACTTGCAAATGCTGGGCAAGCGCCATAACCACTGAGCCAACATTCCAGCCCCACAAATTTAAAACTTAATTAAAAAGTTGTGACCATGAGAGTCTTAAAGGTAAATAGTCTGTAATGCTGTTTTATATTTTTGCAGGTATAAGAATATAATGATGGTTATTAGGGAATACTTATCAGTTCAGATGGCTGCCTTCACTCCTCTGTGTTGGGACCTATGAATGTATATTTTTAATGAGTATACAAGACAGTGAAGATGCACAGATGTTTAGTTTTATTTTGTGAGTATTGCCCACATAAAGTTTGTGGGTCTTTTGTTTTCAACCTGAATAAACTTTGGTATTAACTTTCTTTTTCTTTCTTTTTAAAGAGCTGGATTGTGAGAGAGAGAGAGAGAGAGAGATCCAATTTTATTTAGTTTTTCATGTGACTTTCATTGCTCCAACACTTCATTGTGTACATGGTGCAGGGATTCAAACCCCCATAGCCAGGCAAATGCTGTAACCACTCAGCCACTACTGCAACCTCTGGTATTAACTTTTGATTTCCACATATCATGCGTCACCAAAGTGAAAGCTAGAATACTTAAGGATAAGAACTGATCATAGCATTTCTTGATAGGTAGGCTTCTAGCTCTTTTTTTCTTCCATCATGCTAGGTCACTAATAGAGGAAAACAAAAAGATTTGAAAATATTTCACCTGACCGTTTCATTGCATTTGGAAGGTTTCTTTCTTCTTCTTTTTTTTCTTTTTAAAGAAAGAGGGACGTGAGAGAGAAAGAGAGAAGCAATTTTTATTTAGTTTTTCATGTTCATTGCTTGGACACTTGGTTGTGTATGTGGTGCTGGAGTTTGAACTTGTGTACTCACGCATGCCGGGCAAGCACCATAACCTCCGAGCCACTGCTCTAGCACCAGTTGGAACGTGTTTTTCTAGAACATACAATCTCCTCTACTGCCAGAAGTAGAAGTCATGTATGGCGTCTTTATATGTACAGATGCTTTTATTTTAATACAGTAAGATTCATCTGTCTATACTTTATTGTTCTTTTTCCTGAGAAAGCTTTCCCAACCATTAAAATAGAAGACTGTGTGTGTGTGTGTGTGTGTGTAATTTTTTTTTAAGAAAAGAGAGACAATTTTATTTAGTTTTCATCTGGCCTTTGTTTCTCTGACACTTAGTTGCGTATGTGGTTCTCAGTTCGAATCCAGGTCCTCGTGCTTGCCATGCAAGTGCTTCAACTGCTGAGCCACTGCTTCAGCCCTCTTATATGTTTTTCCAGAAAACATTTTTTAAAGTTTTTTTTTTTTTTTTTTAAACTGGGAATTTAACTCAGGAGCACTTTGCCACTGAGGTACATTCCCAACCTTTTTTTTTCTTTTGAGAAGGGTATCACTAAGCTGCTGAGGGGCTCGCAAAATTGCTAAGGCCTGCCTGGAACTTGTGATCCTGCTGCTTCAGCCTCCCCAGTCACTGGCCAGAAATTTTATAGTTGTGCTTTAAATTCATCTGGAATCCTTGTGTTTGATTTCCAGATAGTATTTAAGTTTTTTTATTCCTCTCCCCTGACAGTGAGGAGGTATTTCATGCTTTTTCTCCTTTATTCTGTAATGTTTTATATTATGAATTACTTGTGCGTTTGTGACCTTGCATCCTCCAGGACATCCTGGTAACTCCTTACCATGATGCCAAATCAGTTAGCTGATATTTTATTTGAGGTTTTTGCATCTCCATTTGTGTGATTTGCTTTTATATTTTCTTTTACTCTTATTCCTTAGAATCATAAGACTAATTAGGTAACTGTACCTGCTTTTCTGTTCTTGGAATAATTTAGGTGAGTTGGAGATACTATGCTGCTTTTTGAAAGGTTGTTAGAACTTTACAGGTTTGGTAAAGCTGTCTAGAGTTACCTTTGTTTTGTTTTGTTTTTCTTTGAGAGAGTAAGAAAGAGATAGTTAATTTTATTTTTTCATATGGTTTCGTTTTTCCTCCACTTAGTTGTGTGTATTGTGCTGGGTTCTCACACATGCCAGGCAAGGGCTCTACCACTGAGCCACGTCTCCAGCCCTGACTCTGACAGCTTTTAAGTGTAAGATTTTAAAGCATCTACTAGTTTTCTATGACGGATGTAGGTTTAAGTGTCCCATCTATAGTTTTGTTCATTTTTTTAATGTCCATTTAATTTGCTTCTTTCATTGTTTTTATTTTGTCTTTTCAGAGCTTCGTTGTTAACCTTTTAAATCTGTTTGTAAGTAATTTAGGAGTATGGTGAAGTTTTATTCTTTCTACATGAATATATAGTTGGCTCATTGTCATCTTATTGAGAAAGACCTTCCTTTCCCCGTTGCTCTTTATATTACTTAGTTGTAAATAAAGTTTGTATGAATCTATTCTCTGGGCTTTTTCTCCTATTCTAATAGTTCTTTTGGTCTTTGTGCCGGTCCATATTGTCTTAATTATTTTAGAATGATAGTCTTTATATGGGATAGAATAAAAGGTTTTATATTTTAAATACTCCTAATCACTTAAGCGTATAATTTCTATAGTTCTATTATTTGAAGTTCTAAAGGGGTATGATTCAGCTTTGCCAGCTTTTCTTTTTCTTTAAGTTATTTTTTTAAAGAAAGAGAATGGGAGAGAGAGAATGAACCTACTTTCTACTTTTCTTTTTTTTCATCTAGGTTCTGTTTTTCTGACACTTAGTTGTGTATCTGGTGTTGGAGTTTGAACCTGGGAATTTGTGCATGCCAGGCAAGCGCTGTAACCGCTTAGCACCACTCCAGCCACTCTGCCAGCTTTTCTTGTTAATAAATTGATTCTTCTTGTGTCGTATAATTTTGGATTGAAATTTTGACTCCTATAAGCATTAACTGTGAGAATCATCTGTAATCAGGAATAAGAATGTTCCTTGGAGTTGTAGTCAGCAATTAGAAACAGTGATATTGCGGACTTTCTTTCTTTCTTTCTTTTTTTTTTTTTTTTTTTTTTTTGTCAGCGCTGAACTCAGGGCCTTATGTGTACTAGGCAAGCGCTCTGCCACTAAGCTAAATCCCCAACTGCGATATTGCAGACTTAGAAGGTAAATGGATGATAATGGGAGAAATCATGCAGAGTGAAGTTAGCCAAACCCAGAGAGTCAAGGTTGAATGTTTTCCCACATTTGTGGAGGCTGGACCTAAGCCCAAGCTTAGATGAAAGGTAGTCAAGCTCACATATTAGACCAGCAAAGTTGTAGCAACACATAATCTAGGGCAGTCTGAGAGGGGCGGGGAAGGGGGGAGGTAGGAGGGAAGATAGGAGTGATCTAGGGAGACAATCAACAATGTAGCAAACTCTTTACCCCTCCACCCCTCTAATCCAAATAATACTTATTCAGTCATTTAATTCTGGAAAATTCACAGCCTAAGCAGTGGAATCGCTTGTAGGGGCAGAATATAGAAGAATGAAGAGACTGGGATGAGGGTGATGTGGAGGTAATTCTGGTTTAAGAACAAACACATATCATATTGTTACTTTATGTGTATTTATGATTGTACAATAACAACTCCTTAATAAAAAATTTTTTAAAAATTGTGCATTTACTGATGTTTTGTTTTTACTCAGTTTTAGTTATTTTTGTTTTTTTTTTTTAAATCAATGTTTCACTTTTAGGATTTTATGAACAGTACGTAGTGTAAAATCAAACTTCAGACTCAGAAAGCAGCCTCTTGGTTAGGAATTTTCAGAAGAGACTTTCTTTATCCATGCCTTTCTTCATCCATCCCACGGAGAGGCAGAAAAACCTTTATCATAGCCTGGAGGTGCGGCTTGCCCTCCCTGGTTTATCTTTCATTGAAAATATTGCCATCCAGAGTGAAAGTCTTGTTTTATATCTTGCCTTATTTGGATCGAGGGCCTGTACATTTTTTAACTGTCTGTGATAAACCCAAATTGTTCTTTTTGTTTTTTTCTTCTCCTTTTCTTTTTGGTACTGGGGATTGAACCCAGGGGTATTTTTCCATTGAACTACATCCCTAGCCCCTTCTGTCTTGCTAAGTTGTTTAGAGCCTTTCTAAATTATCGAGGCTGGCCTGGCAGTTGGCAATCCTCCTACATTATCCTCTCCTGAATTGCTAGGGTTCTAACAAAGTGCTTGTTTTTTTCACAAGCCGATACATGGCAGCCTCAGCACAGTTTTCATCCAAGTTCTGTTTCTTCCTTTATGCGGGCTGGAGATTTCTTTTCCTTTTAGCTGCACAATCAAAATAATGTATTTGTTTCATTTTATTCAGCATGTCTGGGTATTTTGTTGCGTGACTTTTTAGATCAAGTAGTCTGCCATGTTGCTGGAAAAGGAAGTTGGTGTTTTAAAATAGGCTGTTTTGTGTATTGTCATCTGAAATCTTTTCCCCTGCAGTTGGTAGGACCACATATAAATAGCCTTCCATTGTTGACCAAGGCAAAATAATTCTTTGAAGCAAAGTATTGCATGGTGGCCCTGGGCAACTCTACATCCACATAACCTGGGGTAAAGTGTGTGAGCCCTGTTATGTAACAACCTGTATGATCTTTAGGAGTTTGTGTTATCCCCTTGTGTTGCAGTTTCTCCACTTTTAAGGAGTGTTAATATTGCTTATCTCATGGGGTTGTTTTCATTATTAATGAGTCAGTGCATATACATTATACAACAGTGTCTGACAATTGTTAGTATTCAGTAAGTGTTAGCTATTATTATTGTTATTATTACTATGACCATCATTAACCATAAGTCTGAACTTCTTAGGGTTATTTTTGTGTATGGGAAAAGTTTCCCATTAATTAATGTATAGAAAAAAACTATAGAATGCTTATCTATTTATCTATTTATTTATTGGACTGGGGACTGAACTCAAGGGTGTTTAGCCACAGAGGCACATCCTCAGCCCTTATTATTTTTTGTTTTGAGACAAGGTCTTTAAGTTGCTTAGGGCCTTGCTGAGTTGTTAAGGCTGGCTTTGAACTTGTGATCCTTTTGTCTCAGCCTCCTGAGCCACTGGAGTTATAGGTGTATGCCGCTGTGCTTGGCCATACTTTCGAAATGCTGTATTATTTGTTTCTCTCTTCTTCTGTTTTATAAATAAGTTCAAGGCAGGAAAGAAAATCTATTGCCACTTCCTTAAGCTACTACTAAATTTTAAATTTGCCATTCGTAAGCTTTTCTTATCAAAGTCCCTGGTTGGTTGTCTCTTAAATTTGTTACCTATTATTAATCTCTCTTTTTCTTAACTTCCAACAAAAATCTACTCCTGTGATGTATTCTTAATCCAGAGAGGTCATAGTCCATATTATGGATCATAGTCCATATTATGATAAAGGTCTAAAGTATTTACTCTACTCTTCTCTTCTCTTTCTTTTCCTTCCCCCATCCCTTTCTTTTCTTTCTCCTGAAGATTAAACCCAGGGCCTCACCCTAGCTAAGTTCCCTACCTCTGAGCTCCATCTCTAGTCCTTCAGTCATTCTTAAGGGTCATTACTATGCCTTTGCACTGAACAGTGGAGGGAACTTTTTCCTGTAGTTTTCAACCTTACTGATCTGCCTGACCTATTACATAATTATATTTTTTGTATATGAACGACAGTCCTGCCCATCTTCAGGAGAGCATCTTCATGTCATAGGGACATCAGAAATTGTGTAGTTGTTTTCAAACACTTCTTAAAATATGGAATCTTTTTATTCTTAGTAAAGATACATTCATGCACACATGCGAACTGTATATGTGTATATGTGTTCAAGTTACAGTTAGTGGTTAAAAAATGGGGAGCCTAGATTTAGCCTTGGACTTTTCTTCCTCACTACATCAGCCGTTGAGTATACTCGCTGAGCCCTAAGTGTATATGTAGCATAGCTGTGGATCTAGTCTTTCTCATATTTTAGGGTCCATACAATTGGCCTACATAGAAAGAAAATTTCACCCAACACCACACACTAACTAGCCAAATAAGGAATAGGCCTACTATTTACTGTTTCCATTTTGCCACCTTCTAACGCATTGCCCTGACCCTTGTGCTGTGTGTCTGTACAGCTGTTGGTTAGTCTTTCCTCAGACTTGTCTAACACAATATCGCCTTACACTTGGCCTGCCAACAAGAAACTTGAATTAGCTAGACAGTTGTTAATTTTCTAGTGATAAGATTCGAGTAATGATCTCTTCATTTTTAGAGACAAAGTTGATCAATTTAGTTTATGTGTAGATATATTATTCCTTGAGCTTTAGAGACACCTTCAAATGCTCTGTTCTTTAACCGGTCCTTTTATGAAATAAGAAAAACAGAAGGATTGGTAGTACCTACTAAAACTTATATGAACTTTAAAATTGCTTCTCTATAATCTTTTATCATTCAGTTATTCAACTAATCAAATATCTATTGATGCCTTTTTTGACAGTCTGCATAGAATTTTTGGTACATGCCAAAGTCCTCTCTCACTTCTCTTGTTATTCTTTGTTTAAATAGTAGGAAATTTTATTTGCTTCTGTTATCAGACTGATAACTTCTAAATCTTTATTTCTTGTTTGAACATCAAGTCTTTATTTTAGATAGATTTTTTTGTTGCTGCAATCCAAGGACCTGACAAGATTAATTTTAGAAGGAAAAGTTTATTTTGAGGGCTCACCATTTTGGGGGTTTTAGGCCGTAGAAGGCTCGATCCATTCCTTTGGGCTCGGTGAGGCTGAATGTCATGGCAGAAGGCATGGCTCCAGTGAACAGAGAGAGAAGACTCCATGCCAGATGCAAAATCTATACCCCAGATACATACTCCCAATGACCTGCCGCCTCCAGCCACACACTACCAGTTCATCCCTGTTGGGGCATTAACTCACTGATGGGGTTGAAGCTGTCATAACCCAATCATTTCACCTCAGCCTTTTTTGCATTGCCTTGTGACCTTTTGGGGGACACCTCACATTCAAACCATAACAATCATTTATTCATCTGTTTAGTGCTTATTCATTCCACAACAAATGTTTATGTAGTGACTAAGATATACTTGACATTGTTCCAGATTCCGGTGATCTATTAAGACTGTTACTCTGGAACTTTCTAGTGTGAGACACATATAAAATATATCTGATAGTGATAAGTAACAAGAAAGTGAAAATATGGTAAAGGCATAGAATGAGATGGGAACGTGGAAGTGTATATGGTCACTGAACAGGTAGCATTAGAGTAG
Source organism: Aplodontia rufa (assembly GCA_004027875.1). Classification (NCBI taxonomy): domain Eukaryota; kingdom Metazoa; phylum Chordata; class Mammalia; order Rodentia; family Aplodontiidae; genus Aplodontia; species Aplodontia rufa. Next base: position 38,960 of record PVKS010011266.1, read on the forward strand.
AGTCCTGAATTAAGAGAATAAGCCGTGGGAAGTTCTGTTAGAACAGTAGAGACTGAGTTCTAGTGTGTTTGGGAAAATCTAGGAGGCTGTCATTAGGTAAAAATGTGCAAGCATAAAGGTATACATGATTAGTAAGGTGAGGACTGGATCAAAATAGCACCTTATTAAAGCTTAGTAAGTACTGTCGTTTAAATTTTGTGTGAGTGTTTCCCCTGAGGTTTGAATATTAAAGTTTAATCCACATTGTGAGGTATCAAGAGGGTAGAAACTTAATCTCACTGGTGTTTTGAGGTGGGGTCTTTGGTGGGCTGGGGATATAGCTCAGTAGTAGAGTGCTTGCCTAGCGGGTGTGAGTCCTTGGGTTAAATGCACCCCTCTCCCCTCACTAGAGGCAGGGAGTTCGTTTTAGAGGTCAGTCCTTTGGGAGGTGCTTAGGATTAGAACCCTCCCCCCAGGCTGAATCCTAGTGGTTTATGTATTTCATTTTTTTCCCTGCAGTATTGGGGATTGACCCCAGAGTCACACATATCTTAAGCATACTTAGTGCCTAGTGGGAGAGAGTTCAGAAGAGAGCAAGAGACAGAGATGGAGACAAAAGACATACAACCTCCCAGGGCCTCCCCCCACCCCAACTTCCACTCCCCTCCTCTGTCTCTATCTCTCTGACTCACATAAACACACTCCCTGTCTCTTACCTTGTTGTTGCCTGCATTGGCTCAGGACTCTGCCAGCAAGCAGATTATTGCCAGATGTGGCCCCTGGACGATGCACCTTCAGAACCATGAGCCAAAAGAGACCTTTTTTTGGTTAAAGCATACCCAGTATGGTATTGTGCTATTGGAAACAGAAAGTGGATTAGTATAGTAAGGAATGAGAAAAATTTATTATTATTTTTCCTTTTTTTTTTTTTAAAGGGGGGGGGGGAATTGAACCTAGGGAACGTTTACCACTTGTCTACATTCATAATCCTTTTTTGATACTTTGAAAAAGGTCTCAACTTTCCCAGACAGGCTTAAGCTTGCAGTCCTCCTGCCTCAGCCTCCCAAGTAGCTGGGTTTATAAGTGTGCACCAGTGTACCCAGCTTTCCATTGCATTTTTAAATCCTGCTACACTTCTTCCTTTGCTTGAATCATAGGCATTCAAAATGTAGGTTTTCCATGAAGTACAGTGTTTCTTACATTGTTCCTTTTATCAGTGAATGGCACATTTTACTAATTCAGGCATGTGGGCACATTGTCCTTGCTGTCTCATCCTTCCTAACCTATGGCCCATTGTCTTTTTGCCAATGCTGCCTCTTCTGAATAGGTCCATTTGAATATATTTATCACTCTAGTTTAGGCCTCCATTATAATTGATGTTACCACAGGAGTCTCTTAATTTGTCTTTTTGCTTTATTTTTAATATCTACTCATTGTTATACAAAACCATGTGTGTGATCTGGCCAGAGCTTTGCTGCTTTCTTTCCGCATTTCAGAGTTTTAAAAATTTTATCTATGTTAGTATGTCTATTAGTTGTCCTCAACTGGAGGCTCCATCCTAGCTAGAAGACTATAGCAAAGTTACTTTATATTTTTCTAAAGACTTATTGCCTGATCTCTTCCCCAAATCAATTTAATCAGAATGGGAGAGGGGCAGGGAGGTTGGTTTCATCAATATAACAAATACTCATAGGTAATTGAGTGGACAACAGCATTGAGAAGCACTCTTTCACTCACATACTCCTGCCATTGATAAGTTCAGTAAATAGTACTTACTCATTTCTGGCCAGTAAGACTTGAAGGGAGGCTCTTTGTAAAGTAACTACTGTTCAGGGAAATTTGTTGTTTTGAACATCGTACTATTTGGGTATGAATTTTGAAATTGCTCTCATAGTATTGCCAAGGGCCCCCAAACCTAGTCAATCCTGGAATGTAGGTGAGAGAGATGGAAAGAGTCCTTGATTACGCCTTTTAATTGTTGAATTAGCTAGCTCTGGAATCTGTTGCACTGTTGTGCTTTTCATTATATGAAGAAAAATGTACTTAAAATTTCAGCTCTGAGATTGAATTCTGATTTAGAGCTAGCAGGTTCCAAACTGCTTAATCTCATGAATGGAAAATATTCCACTATTCACTCCTGTGTTTTCTAACATTTGTCTTGTATAAATAAAACTTCAGTGAACATATTAGTATGTAGTTATTTCCTCCAGTATCGGATTTTATGTTGTTACTTAGGTTAACATGCTAGAAGTAGTCAATATTATTATTGCTCTTGTTTAATATTTCCAAATTCATTTCCCAACAGATTATATCTACAGTGTTAGCAATAATAAGCATTTTTTATCTTGCTCACTGGATTTTATTTTTTGCATTGTTGTTTTCATGTGTCCTGTCATTGTAACATCCTATTTTTATTTCTTTTATTACTAAACATGTTAATCATTTCTCTGTGTTTTTACTCATCAGTTTCATTTCTTCTTTTTAGGGAATTCTACAATCATGTCTTTGTACCATAATTTAATAACTGTGGAACTTGGGGAAGTTATAGTTACTAAGACAAGGGGATAGTAAATAATGTCTACATGATAGGGTTAGTATAAGGTTAAAAATGAGACATTTTCCTGAAGTCCTCTGAGTACCTTCATAATGAAAATAATAGCCTTTTCTCAAATTTGCTACAAATAATTTTTGCCATCTTTGTTTCCCTTTTTATGGCATTAGTTTAAACAAAATTGTATTTTATATTTAGTGAAACGTCACCTTTCAGTCATAATTTAAATATACGAAAAAACATGAGAAAATGACATCGACTTATATATTTATAACTCAAATATATAAACATAAATGATACAGTTGTAAATATATAACTCATTTTTCTCATGCCTTTTCTTAACATGTTAATTTAATATATTTATAAAATATATATAATATGTATTTAATTATCATTTATAAATATATGTACTTTTATATATTTATTTTTATTTTATATAATTAATGTGGCACCAGTATAGAGTAGCAAGAATATCATGATAATAACCTGGAAGGAGGCAGCGGTTTCTTTATGTATTCATATTTATTATGTAGTCTTGAGCCAGGTTGCTTTAAGAGGTATTACATCAGGGCTGGAGTGGTGACTCAGCAGTTACAGCGCTTGCCTGGCATGTGCAAGGACGTGGGTTTGAACCCAGCACCATTTATACAGTGAAGTGTCAGAGCAGTGAAAGCCACATGAAAAACTAAATAAGGTTGATTATCTCTTTTTTCTCTTTCTCTATCCTTCTCTCTTTAAAAAAAATTATGTATGAAGGCTTTCCTCTGAACCAAGTCATTGGTATAGAAACAGTTGCCATTTTAATAAAAGAGGACAAAAAGTCAAGCCGGTTAAATAAAGCAAAGTTGGTTTCATTTTATTTTTTTTCCAGAAACACGATCTGGGACAAGTTCTGTTGGATATAGTCTTCAAGCATCTTGATTTGACTGAGCGAGATTATTTTGGTTTACAGTTGGCTGATGATTCCACAGATAACCCAGTAAGTTTAAGCTGTTGCTTTTCATTTTCATTTTAGTTTCTCTCTCTGCTCATAATATAAGGTCCTTTTGATTTATAATGGTCCCTGATTTAATAAGTTTTAAAATTTTTATCTGAACAATCAGAGGTAATTCTTTTGTCTTTGTTCCCCTGGTCTTAATGTTTTTGTTCTGTCAGAAGTTATTACCTTTAAGGTTTTCATAATTATAAGTCAGTCGTCCTATAAATCTAGTGCCAGTTTCATGAATTATGTATCTCAGAAAACTGAAAAAAGTCTAATTCACGCTTGTTGATTTGAAGAGAGATGACTGGGCATAAAAATTAAAATATCTTGAGACTTAAGTATTAATTTGCACTAAATTGAAATTAGATTTTGTGGTTTTTATGGAGAGCTATTTCTACCAAAAATATTTTTTGTTCAGTATAAATTTTCCACATACGAATATTCATAAAAGACCCTCCCAAACGAGATAAAGAATAAATTTCATAGCAACACAAAGGCTTATTAGCATTAGGTTCCTTGGATTTCTCCTTGTTGTTCAGTATTTGTAATCATGGTTCTTCTGTTTACAAACATCAATTCATAGAAATAGAAGATAGCATGAATAACAGAATTGTTGACTTTTGTTAAACAATATAAAATGCACCAAGGAACTATATTTTTTTTATTATAGACCTAGATGAAAGGCTTACTAGCAAACTCAGGCTAAGTTATTTATATATTTATGTGGTTATACCATGAGAGACTTTTGTAAAAATTATGATACCTTTTGATTAGTTGTAAGAGGAGTCCATGTTTTTAAGGAATTATTATGTATAGCTCAGAAAAAATAAGAAGCAGAAGAAATGGTTCTCTAAATCAGTACTTTAAAAATCCATTTATTAAGACTATATTAACAGAATGGCTATAGAAACTATAAATAAAATATATGAGAAAGTAGTGTTTTTGTTTGTTTTGTTTGTTTGTTTCTAGGGATTGAACGCAGGAACACTTTACAGCTGAGCTACATCACCAGTCCTTTTTATTTTTTATTTCAAGACAGGGTCTTGCTGAGTTGCTGAGGCTGGCCTCAAACTTGGCATCCTCTTGCCTCAGCCTCTTGAATCACTGCAATTACAGGTGTGTGCCACCACACCTGGCTTGTTTAGAGTTTTGGTTTTGTTTTTTTTCTATCATGGTTGGGTCCTTGGAATGAATTGTTAGTGGGAAGTAAATATAAAATGTTAAATATCGCTACTTAGTTTTTGGTATTGTTTGTTGATTTTGTATTCAAACCAACCAGAAGAACATATGAGGATGATTTGATAAAAATTAATGAAAGACCAGATAGTCTCAGTGAAAATAAATGCTTTTAAACTGAACTAAAATTAAAGTCCTCATACTTGATCTAGATGATTTTACTTTTTCCACAGGCCCAGAGTTGTACTGTTACTTCTTGATAAATAAGCCCATGTAAACATGAATATTAGGTGAAATGTCAGTAATGCAATCTTTCCAAGAAAGGTAAATTTCTAGCCAAGAAAATACTTGAAAGATGTCTACGGCACTGCATTGATAGAAAAAAAATCAATCAATTCTTAGATTATCTTGCTAACCCTCATAAGTCAGACCCTCTAGCCATAGTCTTGGCTTTAAATTGTTTGGAGAAGTAACACGATAACAAAAAGAAGAGACGAGCTGCAGCCCTGAGTGCTGTATTTCACTGCATACTTGTTGCAGATTATATGCCAATTGTTTTTGCCAAAAAGTAGATTGTGACCATTATGTGAAGCTTTTTTTTTTAATTGTGCCAATGTTACTGAAAAATCATTTATTTTGAGGCTAGAGTGATGGTTCAGCAGTTGTGGCGCTTGCCTGGCATGTGTGAGGACCTGGGTTCAAAGCCCAACACTACATACACAACTAAGTGTGGAGAAATGAAAAACTAAATAAAATTGGTTCTCTCTCTCTCCCTAGTAATAAATGATTTTTAATAACTGTCTTTAGTGCAGGATTAGGATGCACAAAATGCTCATGAAAATGTCGTAATGCAGTGATGATTAATATGCAGTGAAGTAAGGATATCATTCCTGCGAAAGTATTCCAGAAGGACTAATACTGAGGTGTCACATATACTGCAAGAGATGAACTTACGTCACATAAATCTGTCTACAAGGATATATTTCTGTTCTGAACCTTGTTACACCAGAATGAATTTAGGGAAATAAGAATTTTGTACTGGATTGATCTTTTTGCTATCTCCTATTTTTTCTTACTTTGTCTTTTCTATTTTGAACTTCCCTTCTCAAATGTCATTATATTCCTAGGTCCAAGGGTCTGCTGGCTTATAATCTAAGATAATTCATCCAGTAAAGTTAGAATCATAAAATTTTAAACACCTAAAAGAGGCTTTAGGAAGATGATCTAGTCTAACACTCTTTATTTTTCACGAGACATTATTCCAGTCCAAGGAGATAAAGCCCAAAGTACTTCCTGGCAGAACCTGAGTCTTCCTGATTCTCCATGCCAGTTTATACCGTGTACTGCAATTTCAATATTTGGATATTCAGAAGAATTGTGAGATGTCAAAATGTGTCCAGGGAAGGACCTTTAGAAACAGATTTTGTAGGTAATATCTCATTTCTAATTGTCACTGTGAAATTATATTAAGGTTTTGAGGGCAATGAAGGCACTGAAGGAAAGGGACACCATTCTTCAAAAGAGAAAGGAATAAGGGAAAACAGTTTATGAAACATCTGTTGTAGATTTATTAATTAAATGTTTTGCATATAATATTATCTTATTAAGTTCTATTACTTTTTTCTTTCCACATTATATGGAAACATGCATTATACCTGTACATAATTATTTGTCGTTACATGTTTGTACATGCACACAATATAATAATATTATTTGACTAGTATCGTTCCCCAGCACTTCCCCCTCCCTCTCCTTCCATCCCCTGGTCCCTTTCCTCTATTGATCTCTCTCTAATTTTTGTGAGATCCCTGCCACTACCCTTCTTTTCCTTTTTTCTCTCCAGCTGTCACTTATGAGAGAAAAAAATATGATTCTTGACAGAAGGATTATATTTGATTTAGTTCACTTAACATAATGGTCTCTAGTTCCATCCATTTTCTTGCAAATAACATGATTTCATTTGTATTTATGATTGAGTAGAATTCCATTGTGTGTTTATACACATTTTCTTTATCCATTCATCTGTTGATGGACACCTAAGCTGGTTTCATAGTTTGGCTGTCATGAATAGGTATATACATATATACATGTATCACTATCGTGTGATGACCTTCATTCTTTAGGATAAGTACCAAGGAGGTATAGGTGGGTCATGTGGTGGCTCCATGCCTAGTCTTTTAAGAACCTCCATGCTGACTTCCATAGCAGTTGTACTAATTTATAATCCTGCCAACAGATAAAAAACTAAATTAAGTTAATTCTCTTTTTCTCTCTCTCACTATTCCCTCTCTTTCTGTCTCTCTCTTTTTTTTCTTTCTTTAGGGCTGAGGACCCAACTCAGGTCCTTGTGCATGCTAGGCTAGCACTCTGCCACTGAGCTAAATCCCCAACCCCTCCCTCTCTCTCTTAAAAAAAAAAAAAAAAAAAGACAGCTCTTCAGTGGCTTTTATCATCATGCTGTTTATCAAAGCCTTGAGATTATATTATTCCCATGCATTTAGTTTTTCTTTCTTTTTTCCTGAATTGAATTACATCAATAGGACAAAGGGAGATTATTGATTACTACTGCCTGGTTTGATCTTTGCACATTTATGCTTCTGATAGTTTGTGTTGCGGTTATAATACTTTACTACTATTTCCATATCCCCTAACCTGGGGTTTTTGAACTTGCATGAGAATCGCCTAGTAAAGCTTCTTAAAATACAGATTTATGGGCTCTATGCCTAGAGTTTGTGATTCAAAAAGTGTAGTATGGAGCTCAAGAATTTGCCTTTTGATATAAAAATGAAGGGAGATCAGTGGAGTAGAGCAGGATCAGGGAGAGGGAGGAGGGAAGGTTCTGGGGAATGAGAATGATCAAATTATGTGCATGTATGAATATGGCATAATGAGTCACACCACTATGTTTAATTATAATACACCAATAAAAATTTGAAGTATTTGCCTTTACAACAAGGTCTCTTGTGATGCTTAATGTTGCAAGCCCAAAGAACCACATTTTGAAAATCACTGCTCTAACTCAATAAAATGTTTATTAAGACAACTAAAGTATGATTTAATTTATGTGGAATAGTTTGACTTATTCTTTGAAGATTTTTTTCCTTTCTTTTTTTGGTGCTGGGAATTAAAGCCAAGGCACTTCACCACTGAGCTACATTTCCAGCTGTTTTTTGCTTTCTATTTCTTTTGAGACAGGGTCTCACTAAATTGCTGAGGCTGGCCTTGAACTTTGAATTCTTCTGTCTCAGTCTCCTGATTTCACTGGGATTACAGGTGTGAGCCACTGTGTCCAGCTGAAGTTTTCTTTTTTTAACACGTAACTCAAACTTCCTGAATTATTATTTCTTTAAATATGGGAAAAGTCACATAGAGGATGACTCTTATTTCACTAGTCCATGGTTTAGTATAACATAATTCCTAAAGTACTTGCATTTATTCTCACGTTTCTTTCTTGTGCTTGTTCTGTAATACCTTATTTAGGCTCTTACTATTAAATCTCTTCAGTAACTTCTGAATGCTCTTTATCATTTTTTCTTTTGTTTATTTTAATCCTGTTGTGCTTTCATTTTTTCTTTTAAAGAGAGAGAGGGACAATGAGAAAGAGAGAAAAAGAGAATCAATTTTTTATTTAGTTTTTCATATGACTCTCGTTGCTCCCACACCTTGTTGTGTATGTGGTGCTAGAGTTTGAACTCTTGTACTCGCGCATGCCAGGCAAGTGCCATAACCACCAAGCCACCGCTCCAACCCCCTGTTGTGCTTTCTTGAAGAATGACAGGGGGTACCTGAGATTCAGAAAGAAGCAGTAGCATACACGGAGATTCTGAGTAGAGAGACAGTAATGCTATATTTGAGGAATTGAAAAAAAGTTTTAATTTGACTGGAATATAAAGTGAAGAAAAGAGGGATAAGATGTGAAGTTTGAACATGAAAGCATGAAGTGCCTTTTAATCTGTGATAAGATTATACTTACCTAAGGATTTACTTATATACCAAACATAAGTCATATTTCAGCTATGTTGTTCTGGTTACAGTGAAGCCAGTGACTAATAGAGGTGCAAATTAAAGACAGCTGGAAGATTGTTGTATTTACAACATAGGAAAAGCAATGATTGGCTGTAGGGGGTGTAGAAACATGAGAGTGCTAGAGATAATTGGATGATAAAGTCAGTAATACTTGATGTAGTTAAAGTAAGTGAAAGGAATTAAACTCATTCTGGATTTTGTAAATGTATGGGATTTTCTACATGAATATCATATACATGTGGGTAATTTACATTGACTTTCAAATTTTAAATCTGGACTTGTATTCCTGGGATGAATTAATTGATTGTATATTAAACTTGTATCTTGAGACCTTGCTAAGTGCCCATTGCTTCAACTAGTGTTTCTCCATTGGTTTGTTAGGATTCACTGTGTAAATTATCATATCATGTGCAACTAGGGACAGTTTTACTTTTCCAGTCTTTATTTTTCTTGTTTTCTAATTCATTATTGCGTTAGCTGAGACCACCATTGCAATGATGAATAGCAGTAACTGGAGAAATTACTTAGTTGTCTTCTGTCTCTTAGGAAGAAAGTGTTCAGTGATTGATCAGCAAGTGTGCTGTTAGCTGTAGAGGTTTATTTTTTTAAAACCTGGATTAATGTTATTAATTAATTGCTGTATAAAGGATATATAAAAAGTAAAACCACAATGAAATGTCAATACCTGTTCACTAGAATTGTTAAAATTAAAAATTCTTTAAATGCCAAGTGTTGGAAAGGATATGGAATAGCAGATAAGAATTGCCTGTAAGAATATAAAAACAAACAATTATTTGGAAAATAGATTGGCAGTTCATTGTAAAATTAAACACAGGTTTAATATATTATACTGTCTGGCAAAATCCCACTTATATAAATATTTATCTAAGAGAAAAGAAAACATGTATAAAACTGTGTACACAAATGTTCATAGGAGCTTATTCATAATATCCCAAGTACAAGTTCACCTTAATGTCCATCAGTAAGCAAATAGCTTAAAATAATTGCTATATATTTATACTGTGGAGCACTGTATATTCCCATTTATATTAAATTGAAGAACAAGAAAATTTGGTAGTGACCAAAAGCAGATCAGTTGTCTGGAGAATGGGAGATGTATTACAAAGGGATACCATGAACATTTTAGATAGAAATACCTTGATTGTAATGGTGATGTTTACCTAGCTGAATACATTTGTCACAACTTAGACCGAAATAGGATGCAAGTGATTTGGTTGGACTTAAGATCGATATTTTGTTTCCTTTTTGGGGAATAGTATCTCCATTTATTTCTTTAAGATTCCAGGTGCTTTTTCATGGGATTCTGGTGTCTTTGTTTGCACTCATAGTTCTTGTGTCAACCAGAGTTGAGGTGGCTTGTAGATGTAGGTTTGGGGTCTCCTCTCTGCTGAGTCTTCCCTTTCAGGATTTCATCCTCTATTTTCTTGATGTTCTGCCTGTTCATAACTGTCTCCTGATATATCCAGTCAATGACGCTATCCATCTCTGCTTTTTGAAGAAATTGAGATTGCTCTTAGGCAAAGTGGTAGAAGTGTATCTGTCACTCATTACGGTTGCCCAAGGGTAGGCTTTGCTCCTGCGTCTGCTTGCTTTTGTTTGCTTTGCAGTATTAGACAGTACGTGCACACACAAATTAATACCTTAGCAAGCAAAGTTTAAGGATTTCTTAGAAGATGAATCTGAGCTTTGTATATTAAACTGATCCAATCTGAGGATTGGATCTTCAAGGATTGGTAGAATAATCAAACCAGAGGAAAACCCACCAGAAAGAGGAGAGAAGAAAGGGACAGAGAAATTATTTGAAGAAATAATGGCTAGAAATTTCCCAGTGAAATGAATATACAAATACAAGAAACTCACCTCTGAGTAGGATAAAAACTGTTGGAAGGCTAGGGAGCAATCTTGAAAGCAGCAAGAAAAAACTGACTTAAGATGTACAAAGGAGAGGCTGGAGCAGTGGCTACTGCACTTGGTTTACATGTGTGAGGACCACTTGGGTTCAAAGCCCAGTACTTACATACAAAATGTAGTGTCAGAGCAACGAGAGCCACATGAAAAATTAAATAAAATTGATTTTTTATCTCTCACTGTCCTCTCTGTTAGAAAAAAAATGTACAAAGGATTCTCAATAAAATAGGTGATTTCTTGGTAGATGCTTTGCAGGTTGGAAGCAGTGGGATGATATATGTAAATTATGGATCTGTTCGACAGGGAACTTTTATCCAGCAAACCTGCTCATCAGAGATGAGGAAGAAATTAAGGCATTGACAAATAACACCTGAGGGAGTTCATTACTACAGCACCTGCCCTAAATACAAACACTGAAGGTAGTCCTTCAAGTTGAAATGAAAAGAGTCTAGACAATAAGTCAGTCATATAGAAATAGTACTTGTTTCAGCATTGCTTCATCTTTGAGGTTAAACCAAGAACCCAAGCCATATCTCATTGACATCACTGATGGTAGTTATCATTGTACTCTGTAGTTATTCTACTCTCTCTAAAAGTTATAACAGTTTGCCACCTCCATTTGTGTGTGTAAATGTATTTGTATTTTTTATATTCAGACTATTTTGAATGAGAAATTCAGGCTTCGGATTAATTGTTTGATTCTAATTTTGATTTTATGCAACCAATCAAAAATGTAGTTTATGGTTTTTCCTAGAAAGTATAAAAAAATCACTAGACTGATAGATGGGTGAGAAGGTAGATAAGTGGATGGGTAAATAGAGTAGACAGATGTGTTAAAGAGGACTGAAAAGCCGACTATTGGCAATGGAATAAGTATGCCCCTCCCCCAGCTAGAGTCATTCTCATCTAGACAGTCTTCAGTAAATATTTTTATACATATTATATGCCAAGCTTGTGCTAGGTGGTGACTACCCTGTGTTGACTGAAACAGATTCCCCCCCCCCATGTTTTATTGTACATTATAGTTGGACATAATGGTGGGATTTATTGTTACATATTTGTACATGCATACAATGTAAAAATATAATTTGGCCAATATTGTTCCCCAGGGCTGAAACAGATTTTTATCCCTGACCTCATGGAGTTTGTAATCTAATGAAAGACAGGCAATAAAAAGGAGAGCCAAACGTACTATAATTGAGAAAATGTTATAAAGGAATTTAATGTTCCTTGCTTGTTTATAGAAAGTAACTGAGTAACTGGGAGATGTATGACACTTTGGTAGAGTGGTTAGTGATGGCTTTTCTGAGGAAGTAGTATTTATTTTGTTTTTTTAGAGAGAGAGAGGGCTGGAGTGGTAGCTTAGCGGTTGCGGAGCTTGCCTGGCAAGTGCAACTACGGGAGTTCAAACCCCATCACCATGTACACAACAAAGTCTCAAGAGCAACAAAAGCCACATGAAAAACTAAATAAAAATTGATTTTGTTTCTCTCTCTCACTGTCCCTCTCTTTTGTTTATTTATTTTTTAAGACAGAGGGACAGTGAAAGAGACAGAGAAAGAGAGAAATAACTTTATTTAGTTTTTCACATGGCCTTCATTGCTCCAACACTCAGTTGCGTACGTGGTGCTGGGGTTTGAACCCAGGTCCTCGTGCTTGCCAGGCAAGCGCCGAAACCACTGAGCCTATCAAGTTTATAATTAAAAGACCACTAGCTTCTGAATGGAGATCGAAGAGAGATAGTTAGAAAAGAAACTGAAAAAGCAATAAAAAGTCTGTGACCATCACCTAGACCAGAAATAAGGATGGTAACAGAGTAGATGAAGAAAAATTATTAAATTCTAGGTATAGTTTGAAGGTAGAATCAACATCCAAGTGTATTGGATGTTATAGATAATGAAGAGGAAAGAATCTTGGTGTACTTTCAGCTTTTTGTTTTGTTTTGTTTAATTAAATCTAATGGGGCTAGGGGTGTAGCTTAGTGGTAGAGCCGTTACCTAGCATAAATGGGCCCTGGGTTCAATCCCCAACTCATATATTCATATGTATGTAAGTAAATAAATAACTATGTATTTTACATGGAATCAAATATGAGTGGTAAGTGTTAGGTTTACAAATAGTGATAAATAACATATCTTGTAGTTCTTTGAAAAATACTATTTCATATTTGGGTTCTTCCTTTTCTTTTTAACTGAAACATTAGCAATTGAAAGATTTTCTGAATTCAGTTGTAATTTTGCAGAAATAAAACTTAACTGGCATTCAAAAGTATTGAGACTGCTTAAAATCTTCACAGACAAAACGTAGTGCTTCCCAAATTTAAACATTAACTCTTGGGAAATGTGTGTGTTCTTTGGGGGTAGGGGGTAGATTAAAGTAATAGAGTAAAAATGAGAAAACTTTTTTCTTATTTTCCAGTTCTGTATTTAAAATTTGAGAGTACAAAGCCCAATATTTTATTTATGAAAGGAGAATTTCTTAAACTTGTCAGAAAAAATAGTTAAATTTATAGAAATCACTTCTGGTTACTGCAATTAAGCATCTTTACTTTTGAAATATAAGTTATTGTACAATGGATGCCTATATGTGAAATTCAAATCACAGTCTTGAAGCTTCCACAAATATAGCCATATATAGATACAGTTTCTATCATAGTTTTGTTATATTATGATTTGAACAGTGTGGGTAATGATTTTTTTTCCTAACTAATAAGCCTTTTCAGAAATGCAATTTTCTAGTGTTTATTCATAAAATTCAACAGATTAGCAAGAACTGATTTATTAGTTACTCAAGGAGAAAGAAATCAGTCTTCTTTATTTATTTTTCAGAGGTGGCTGGATCCAAACAAACCAATAAGGAAGCAGCTAAAGAGTGAGCACTCATATTTACTTGATGTTTTGTTAGTAGACCTTATAAAGATGAAGGCTTAATATAATGTGATTAATTAGAACTGCTTTTATTAATTCTAGGAGGATCTCCTTACAGTTTGAACTTTAGAGTCAAATTTTTTGTAAGTGACCCCAGCAAGTTACAAGAAGAGTACACAAGGTGGGTGTATGGTGCATATTTGTCTTGTAAACATTGTTGAAATTCTAATATGAAAATTTGAAATTAACAGGCAAAAATAGATTACCATGTTATAATTCTGACCCTCCCAACCAGCACACAGAATTAATTATGGATGATCCAAGATAATTATTTCCTCCCCTTTTGAACGACTGAGAGGACTTTAGATTCTCAGGCCTGCCTCATCCAGCCATGAGCAACCTTCTGAGCCATACAAATACTACTTTTCTTTTTTGTGAACAATGATTAAGAAGCAGTGCTGTGGGCTGAGGATGTGGCTCAGTGGTTAAGCATTTCCCTCGCATGCCCAAGCCTGCCCGCTGTTCACTCCCTAAGCACCACAAAAAAAGAAGCAGTGCTATAACGACTCCCCAGAGAAGCCAAATAATACTCATGCAGGCATTCAAAACTTGAAAATTCAAAAATTAACATACATGTGTATTGATATTTAAATATGTAATAGTGAGACATTACATTGGAGACTGGGGAGTGGGACAAGCAGGGGGCAGGTACCTCATAAGGATCAGGTTCAAATTACTTTGTCATTATGTATGCATTTTGAATGTGTAGCAACAAATCCCTTCAATATGTAAATACTGAATTAATAAAAAGAATTTACAAAATAAAAAGATGTAATGAGGTGATGCCAAAATTGTGCCCAAGAGAAGATGCATAGTGAGAATTTTCAGTGTTTTTCTTTTCTACATAAAAGCATATTCTATGTATTTTTTTCTTTCATTGAAGGGAACATATAATTTATAAAATATATAACGATCATGTATTGGAATAATGGTTGTCAATTGGTACCTGTTTTCCCTATGTGTTTTTAATATTTGGTTCCAAAGAAAATATAATGTACTTTATAAAGGATGTTGTGGAAAGTGCAGCCTTTGCATGCCCACTTTATTGCCCATTTTAAATCTGAGCTTGTGTTAACTAATTTTATTGTCACATATACACAGGTATACGTAAGAAAGATCCAAATGAGCATTTTGTTAGGGACGTTGATCATTAGGTGAAATGTTTAGGGTAAAAAGAAGACAGAAATACAGTATGATGAGTGTCATTATGTAAAAGAATCTGAATAATGAATGACTCTGTGAATTGCTTGAAAGGCAGAATTAATGATTGATTTTTAAAAATGAAGAATTAGCATATCATACCTTCTACAAAATTCCCACATACAAGAATATAGATCGGGGGCTGGAGCTGTGGCTCAGCAGTTTTGGCACTTGCCTGGCATGCGCAAAAACACGGTTTCAAACCCCAGCACCCGTGTGCGCAGCTCAGTGTCAGAGCTATGAAGGCCATGTGAAAAACTCAATAAAAATTGATTCTTTTTGTCTTTCTCTTTCTCTCTCTCACTGTCCTTCTCTCTTAAAAAAAAATTATACATATATATATATATATCAGTGCCTACATTGAGAATTACTCCAGAATATAGGTTCCAAATTAAAAATCTGTACTTAAAGCTTCTATAAACTGAACATTAGATTTTAATGTATTATTGTTTAGAATGCTTTGTTAAAGTGGAGAAGTACAAGGAAAAATTAAAGATACTTAATTAGCCTAAGATGCCTATTCTGTAGTGTTTTCAGTATTAAACCAAGCAAGAAAAGTTAGATTGAAATTCTTGAGAATCCTTTTCTGTGTATTTGTGGGGGAAGACTGGTATTGCTTTTTTAATAATGAGAAAATTTAAATCTGGATTAGGTAGTCCTAACTTTGCAAACAATAGTAAAGTCCAAGCTAATTTATCTTGAAAAACAGAATTGCATTATATGAATGCACTGTAATTTAGTATTATAACCCTTAGTCAAGTTTCTTGGAATAATTAAAATAATACCTTTTATCATAATATTCAGTGTAGTAAAAATTTCCCTAATTTTGCATGAGCTCCATCGAAACTATTATTTGTGATTAGATCAACATAGTCTCACATATTGAAGGGATTTGTTGCTACACATTCATACAAGGAAACTTAAAGTAATGAAAAATTTTGATTTATAAAGCAGTATTAAATGCATCTTTTATTTCCAGGTATAGGTAATGACTTGAAATTGAGTAACAAAATATTCTGTAGTAGAATTGGAGAGAATCATGAACTGTGATTCTTCTGACAGGGGTCTCATATCCAGAAACTATAAAATCCTCAAAAATATCAACTTCAAAAACATAAACAACCCGGGGCTGGAGCAGTGGCTCAGCGGTTTCGGTGCTCTAACAATTAGTTGAGTACGTGGTGCTGGGGTTTGAACCCGGGTCCTCACGCTTGCCAGGCAAGCACCGAAACCGATGAGCCACCTCTCCAGCTCCAGAACTGTTTGAATTTCTGATTGGAACTTGAATATGTTGATTCTTTTATACTTATATTGAAAACATAATTGAGAAATAAATGTATCTCACTGATAATTAAGTCAAAATAACTTCTTGACAACGAAGTGAAACTTAGTTTGACTTTAGTTGAGTATGAACTTGTGCTCAATCAGTCTAGAGGATTATCTTTTTACTAGAAATAATGTTCTATTTCAAAACTCTATATAATGGAATGTTATAATTGGTAATCTTTGGCAAAATGTGATATACTTGGTTAATTATTTTTATTATCATAATGTACATAAGTGATTGTCTACCTTGATTATAAATTAGAATCAGTTTGGAGAGCTTTAAACATACTAATTGGCTACCCCTGGATATTTTGTTTTAATAGATCAGATGGGACCTGAGCTTAGGCATGCACAGGCTCCCCCAGGTGTTTCTAATTCATATAACCAGGGTTAAGAAATACTCAATACTCTTCAAACTTTAATGCTTGGGTAGATTTTAAATCATGAGCCTGATGATTAACAAGCACACTCCGCCATAGCTGCCAAATTTTTAGGACTGACCGAGTTAAGACCTCACAAAACAGCAAATCTGCTATATCCCATTACTCTTAGAGATACTATTTTGTATAAGTAGGAAAAAAGAATGAAGTCAAAGGCCATCTGTTAAGTGTCATTCAGTATTGATAAGTGCTTAGGAATTTTCCCATTCCTAAGATAAATATACTAAGCAAATCATATTACTTCCTTTTTACAAGTGTAGAAAACTAAGGCTTAGCCACATTTTAAATAATTTGCCCAAGATTACGGGTTAGACTAGTGCTGGAATTCTGGTTTCTACTTTAATAATACTGCTTGGTTAAATGAGTATATAAGTAGAATCCAATAAGTATAGGTATTACTTGTGTACGATTTACAATATTATATCAAGGATATACATGACTTTTATTTACCTTTTTTTTTTTTTTAAAGAGAGAAGGACAGAGGCTGGTGGGGGAGAGAGATATGGAGACAGACAGAAACAATTTTTATTGAGTTTTTCACGTGGCCTTCGTTGCTCTGACACTTAGCTGTGCATGTGGGTACTGGGGTCTGAACCACCAAGCCACTGCTCCAGCCCCTATACATGACTCTTAAATGCTAACTACAAGGTTGTCTCCCTATTGGGAACACTTTTTTTTTTTTTATGTTGGGGATTGATGGACCCAGCTCTTTAGGGCTTCATTATACTTTGTGCTGTACCACCAAGTTACATCCCCAGCCTATCTTTTTAATGTTCAGTTATGAAACCAAATAGACTTGATAGAAATATACTATCTTGAATTAAGATTGTATTTGTATTATTGGACATTAAACCTCACAGGGAATTTATTTATTTCATTAACATGGAAGCAGGATATGTGCATCATCTTTTTTTTTTCTTTTGATAACAAATATCTGATTCTCCAAGAACTTTAATTACATTCTTTGGTAATTTGAATATTGTCATGGAGCTAGTTAATGACAAGCCACACTAGACTTTTTAATGAATTTTGATTCTTGGATGTTGTCCTTTTTTTCAGTTGGGTGAAGTAAAATCTTAAAATTCCCTGTTAAAACATTTGAAACCACGAAATTTATTCTTCTTGCAACATTATATAGTACAGATGGCTGCCTGAATATTGATAATGAATGATTGGTTTACCCATTACCAGGGACAGAAGGACAAGGCCATCTTCTAAATTACCTTAGCAGTCTTGTTTTAGGATGCTTATGTTCTTGTTGGTTTTAAAGAAATTTATTATTTGACAGTTATAATAATAATAGATCAATAACAGGAAAAGGAATTTGGGTTTTTTTTTTTTTTTTGATCAGAGGTTTCTTAAATCTAATGAAAGCGGATAGTTTCTTTTCTACAAATAGGCTAATGATGAAAAGATCAACACACAGATCTGTCCTTGCAGCTGGCTTCCTCTCTCAGCAGAAAGGAGAATTTTCTTTAACTGGTTTCTAGTGCTTTGCTGTCAGCTCAACTTTTCTATGCTTCTCAGTTCTACTTTCTGCACACATCAGTCCTCAGAATAGTTTCCCCTTTAATCTTCTCCTTTGGTTATGTAACTTTTTAAAATCTTGAAGAATTTGAAAGATTTGTATTCATGAATTTATGAAAGCTACTTTTTAAAAATATGTGCTACTGTATGCTTATGCTAACATTACATGTGCTAATATATAAATTATAAAAAGCAACTATTTAAATATTTTAAGTTTATTTGTTAA